>CAUYSK010069568.1:0-36851 GCA_963575035.1 Avahi laniger
AATCTTAGAATGGGTTCTTAACTACATCATAACATATATCCACTTTGTCTTTTAATAAATCTAATCGGGGCCGGGTGCGGTGGCTCACGCCTCTAATCCTAGCACTCTGGGAGGCTGAGGCGGGCGGATCGCTCAAGGTCAGGAGTTCAAGACCGGCCTGACCAAGAGCGAGACCCCGTCTCTACTAAAATTAGAAAGAAATTAATTGGAAAAGTAAAAAAAAAAAAAAAAAAAAAAAAAAAAAAAATATATATATATATATATATAGAAAAAATTAGCCGGGCATGGTGGCGCATGCCTATAGTCCCAGCTACTCGGGAGGCTGAGGCAGAAGGATCACTTGAGCCCAGGAGTTTGAGGTTGCTGTGAGCTAGGCTGACGCCATGGCACTCTAGCCCAGGCAAAAAGAGTGAGACTCTGTCTCAAAAAAAAAAAAAAAAATAGAAAACAAAAACCTAATCGTGTGTGTAGGTTATATGAAAATTACTTGACTCTTTCAACAACATAGACAACCCTCCAATGGTATGCAAAACCCAAGTGGGAATCAGAGTGATAACATTTGTACATTTATTTGCCAATGGATATACTGGAAAGAGACCTGTATTAGAAGATAAAAGCTTAGGGTTTAATCTTGGTTCTTGACTCCAACTAGCTGCAAGATCTTGAGCAAAATAATGTATTTGAGTCTGTTTCTTTATCTAAAAATCTGGGGTAACTTTCCATGTCACAGCTAACCTGACGAATGATGATTAAGAAAATGTGAAAGTACTTTCAAACATATCAATGCTATATAGATGGCTTTAATGTTGTGTCTTCAGTTACATAAGGAATCTAATCAAAATATTTGAAATCACACCTGTTGGTCAAAAATATATTTTGAGAAATATGGCCTTATACACATACATCTTAGTTGACTTTTTTTTGATGGCTCTTACTGAAAATTCAGAATGTCAGGCTTTTTACATGTATTATATAATGCAGTCCTCAACATTTTATAGATGAGGAAACTGAGGCTTTTAAGAAAATGGCCAAAAGTCACAGAACTTAAAAGTAGTTAAGCCAAAAACCAAACTTAGAGCCACCTGAATAGCCCAATATTTTTGTTATCACATTTATTTTTGTTAGACTACATTTTTCTTTCAGGTTAATTTTATATGGGACTAACTCAATTCAAAATTTCTTCAAAGTGCTATAAATACAAGGAAAAAGAAGCCTATTACTTTATGATTAGTTTATTCCTTTCACTTGAAAATGCCTTCCTTTACTTAAACATCTATCCAAAACCTACTGTCTCTTAAGTTCTAGCTTAAGGAATTCCAATACCTCCAAGAAGTCTTCTCTGCTACTAAAGGCTGTATTGATTCTACTACGGACACGAAAATTATGTATGAGCAAGTGGTACAGAATGTTGATTTAACATGTACGTGAAATACATCTACTATGTGCAGGCCACTGTACTGCATGTGGGATTCAAAACAATCTATGCACTTATAAATTCTTTGGAGAGACAAAATATATATACAATTTTTATTTGTCAATTATACCTCAATAAAGCTGGAAAAAAATAAAGGCAGAGGCATTTCAGGTAGGAGCTATGATTTGAACAAAGGCATGGAAGTGGGACTACAAATGAAATATTCAAGAAATGCTGCTTAGAAGAGCTTAATCTGGTAGGAGTTAGGTGGGGATAAAATATTCACATAAAGGGAAAATGAGGTAGGAACCATTTTCTGGAGGATCCTGAATATCAGGTAATAGGAGGAAATCAGATACCAGTTACAAGGTTAGATGCTTTACAGATAGACATTATCTCATTTATTTCTTATTTCTCACCAGGACTGAACTAGGTATCATTAGCTAGAATTTTATATATGAACAAACCAAGCTGGCCGAGTAACATATACAAGACTCAACTCATGTCTGTTCTATAATGAAAGCCTCACCTCTTTTTTTCAAAAGCATACTTTCTCCCAAGGAGTTGAACATCTGAATAGGATTGGGTAGCCAATGAAATTCTTCTGATCATCTACACCTTATTTAGGGAGATTAATCTGATAGTGCAATACAGAATATGATTATGTTTAGTTTTCTTATAAGAAACTTAAGGACAGGAGCTGGAATATATCTGACCTATACATCCCAGAATGTCTAGGCACACTAATGAGCATGAAATGTCATCTTCTTATATACTGACTGAAGTGAAAACTGATTTATTATCAAAGTGCCTGTACTTTATCTGAGGTAGCTATTTATTGATACAAGTTTTCAACAAAATATTGTTTCTAATTCCAATTCAATCTGATAAAAGGGCATCTTCCTTTTATCCAACCCTCCTCATACCTACAAATTTCTAACACTTACAGAATTATTGGAGAAATTGTGAAAAACTTCCGTGAAGATGTAAACTGTACTCCATAATCCAGTTGTTCCCAGTGAGTTAGGAGCCTTGCTTTACCCTGGTCTGGAGTTTCAAAAGGTGTTCCTTTCACTGCATGCAAAAATACATACATGCCCTGGAAAACAAGTAAGGGGGTATATAATCAATATCAAATACAAAATTAGTCTTTGTCATTAAGCATTAAGGTAGTTCCAGGCTGTTTGTCACAGTGTGTGTGATTTAACAGCTCAAGTTTTAAGCTTTCACATAATAATGAAAGGCTGTGGTCAGTTTTTTATGGCAAAATAAAGCTTTCTGGGGTATATAAATATTTGGTGAAAATCAGTAAAAGGTCAACCATAAGTAATCTGTTTTCATCTCTTTTCATTAAATTGAAAATAAACAAAAAGTATCATCAGGGTAACTTCACATCATTACATTTAGATTTTCTAATAACTTTTCCATTAGGAAAAAGGATTATCTTTTCCCTCAGTGTATAGGGAATTTTTTTCCAGAGTGTCATTGGTAAATCTGGTAATACTTATAAAATGATAAAGACATATAAACTGGTAAAAAAAAATCAAATAAACAAAATCTATCAGGAAAAATGGTTTTGAAATATTTAATGTTAGGATTGCCTTTGCCTCCATAGTTCTCTTCCAAAGTGACAAGGACAGTCTGGTGTAATAGGTATAGCATTTGACTCAATTCACTTTTAAAATCACTGTGCCACAATAGTGTTTCTTCTTAAGTCAGTTTTTAAAAATAAAAGTAAAAAACATTACTAAAAGCCATTCTGTCAGACGATATGTTTAAGTACCTAGTTCTGTGGTTAGGTTAGGAAAAAAACAATATATACTAGATTTGGTTTCCCTGTGATTATGATGCCCATTAAGATTGATAGGTAGTACTTCATTCATGATCACTGTTTGAGGTACTGGTAACAGCAGAAAGCCTAAATATTACCATGAAACAGTTTTTCCCTGTAGAAGCCACCATGTAATGTCATTTTTTCTACCTCAACTTTTAATAAATATATAGAAAGATAGAACGATTAGTGATTTGAAATTTTATGTTATACTTAGTTAAGAGAGCATTTCCTTTCAAAGCTTAGTCTACTTTCTAGTTATTATTAATAGGCAATTCAAAAGTTATTTAGCTGCAATAACATCTAAGCTATGAAGGAAAGGACTCATGTTCAGTTGGATTTAACTCACCGAACATTTAATAAGTGGATGATATGTATAGGACACAGGACATGCATACACATATGAAACTGAAAAACAGATGTACCTAGCCTTGAAAAATATTCAATCCTCTAAGAGATGGTAAGAAGAAAAAAAAGATATGCATAAACAATTAGAAGGTAGGGCAGAAATTGCTATCAAAGGTATAATCAGAGTACTCAGCAAATGCAGAGGAGAGAAAGGTTCCTTGTTGCTGGGGCAAAAGCCTTGATACCACCCTGTCAACAACCTCACTCTTGAAGGTTCAGCTCAAATGACAATTCCTTAGTGAAATCCTTCTCAGTAGTAATTAGCCTCCTAAATGGTTGTGTAGAATTTTACTGAAAATACTATTATAGTGTAATATATTATGTTAGAGTTGTTTGCATGTTTGTTTTTCCATTAGCCTGAATACCTCAGGAATAACGGCTGGTACAGAGTAAGTACTAGGTATGTTGGAAGATGACATTAAACCAAGGAGTGTTTATTCTGTAAGCACCAGGAAACCATTTTCACATAGGCTTTAAAGGGAACTATGAAATAGAAAGTACATGTTTTCAAATGCTCAGGAGCATATGACCCCCCAAAAGAACCTCTATTCTAGACCACATATGTGTTAGAATCTAAGAGAAGAAGAATCCTCTATTTCCTTCAAACCACATGCACCTACTAGTGTTTAGAATATTCAGTTTATATATCCTTTCCAGTGAAAAAGAATAAAATCTTATTTGACCGTATCTTTTACTCCAGTATTATTTAAGTGTCTCTATATAAAAATGTTAGTGATATAGAGATGATTATTCCCACATCAAAAGAATTAGGAAAAGAAAGTATGTACCTCATGGGTAGTCCTAAATAAATATTTACTGAAGCAAAATGAAGAACATTCTCACTCATTTTTAAAGCTGGGCTAAGAATCTTGTGAAGCATTAATACTTCTAAGAGTGAATTGTAGCAATGAATAAAAAAAAAAAATCACTGTAAGTTTCTATGTATGGTTCGAAAAGGCAAATATAGTATATTTGCCTAACCAGGTAAAACAATTAGGTCTGTTTTCCCATACTGAAAAGCATTCGGTATGTATTTTACATTTTTAATTCGTTTAATGTAGGCTATCTTCAAAGGAAACAAATTTGGAGTCATATAATTGCTACATCTATGGCTGGTTAGTTAGGCTTTTAGTGTGGTGAACTAATGAATGAATCAAATAATAATAAATTCGAAGTTTGCTTTCTTGCATGGTGTCAATTACCTATCAATTTGTCATGGTCATATACTGTGCTTCAATCTCAGGTCGACCAACTTGAAAATGTGGGGGGTTGCAGAGCAGGGGATGGCTTCTAAAATACATTTAATACATGTGCCAATGGAGAAGAGAAAAGACTAATTTATTCAGCAGACTTTTAAATAGGTTTTTAGAGATACAGAAATTAAAAAATAGTAAGATAAATTGCTAATTATAAAACAATGATAAACACATGATGAAAGACTGTAGCATGGGAGTTGTAGAGATTCCTAAAGGAGGTGATACCTAAGTAGAGTTTTGTTGGTAGGAATCAGGCAAGTAGGAATCAGGCAGGCAGAGCAGGAAGGAGTGGGGAGTATTAAAATAATAGAAAAGCTTAAGCCAAAGTAAAAAGGTGAGAGCAAAATGATTTTCTTCATTGCTAGAGCGACGCCTGTGTTTAGAGATGGTTGAGATAAGATGGAGTCTCTTTATTGTCTCTGCACTGCTATCAACTGGTCTTATATGCTACACAAGAAACTTGGAATTTTACAGTGAATGCAATGGATAATCATTGAAGGACTTAGCACATGATTTGAGCAGACATGCATTTTCAAAATATCACTCTGCCAAGCTGGAATGGAGGAGTGTAGAGTAGAGGCACATCAAGAAGACCATTTGATTTACTGAAATAATCCATGTGAGGAAAAAAATGAGGGTATGGGAACCAAGCTGATATTAAAGCACTAGAACAGACAATGCTTTGACCAAATAGATATGGAGCATACAGGAAAAGGAGAAGTTATCCTAAGACTCTGGTGACCGTACATATATTCTAGTTTTCATAGGACGGTTCTGATTTACACCTATTCTCTTTGAGTAATTATTACAGGAGCTCCCTTTTACTCTAAAAATAGTCTCAGTTTGGACTATACATTACTGGTTGAGTATCCCTTATCTGAAATGCTTAGGACCAGAAGTGTTTCAGATTTTGGATTTTTTCAGATTTTGGAATATTTGTATAGATATAATGAGGTATCTTGGGGATGGGACCCAAGTCTAAACACAAAATTCATTTCTGTTTCATATACACCTTATAAACATAGCCTGACTGTAATTTTATACAATATTTTTAGTAATTTTGTGCATGAAACAAAGTTTTGACTGCAACCTGTCACACGAGGTCAAGTGTAGAATTTTCCACTAGTGGCATCGTGTCGGTGCTCAAAAATTTCAAATTTTGGAGCATTTCTGATTTGGGGTTTTTGGATTAGGGATGATCAACCTGTACATTAATCACTTTATCACTGACATACAGTTGTCTGGCTTGGCCTTTAGAAAAGATTAGGAATGAAGCCAGAGGAGCACATTGTGGGTGGTAAGGAATTGATCAGGAATAAGATGAGTTCCATTTATACTTGTTTGGTTTAAGGTACAAGGTAATCTTGTGCTATAAACATGAGTACCTTTATTCTACAGGTAGAAACTGCAAATAGGGGTAAATGAAGTGTTCCTAGGCAGAATATATAGCATAAGTAGAGATGAAGAAAAGAACCTTGGGGACAGCAATATTTAAGAGAGGAAAAGAGAAGGAAGACCCTGCAAGAGGAAAGAAAGAGAAGGAAAGATCAGAAATGTATCCAGGAGAAAATGATCCCACGGAAGTCAAAGGAAAACTTTTAGTAAAAGGGAGATGCTTAGTGTCAAGTATTTCAGATAAGTCACTATTGAAAAACCTACATTGTTTGCCCTTACAGAGTCTATCACACAAAATGGACTAAGCGGACATTCATTTATCATTTCCATTATCACATCATCCTTGTCCTCAAGCCAACTTCAAATACACCCCAGAAGATATAAATATTAATTTTTAAAAATCTATTTCTCCTACATTTCTCTGTCTTAATGCTCTATGTTCTTTTTTTTTTTTTGAGACAGAGTCTCACTTTGTTGCGCTGGCTAGAGTGAGTGCCGTGGCGTCAGCCTAGCTCACAGCAACCTCAAACTCCTGGGCTCAAGCAATCCTACTGCCTCAGCCTCCCAAGTAGCTGGACTACAGACATGCGCCACCATGCCCGGCTAATTTTTTTCTATATATTTTTAGTTGTCCAATTTTTCTTTTTTTTATTTTTGGTAGAGAAGGGGTCTCGCTCTTGCTCAGGCTGGTTTCGAACTCCTGAGCTCAAACAATCGCCCGCCTCGGCCTCCCAGAGTGCTAGGATTACAGGCATGAGCCACCGCGCCTGGCCTCTACATTCTTTTTTTGTTATCTTTAAACAAATATAGTTACTGTGGATTCAGTTAAAATTCTCAATCTTCATACAGATGTGGCAAGGGACAAAAAAAAAAATTCTCAACTTATTGGATTTCTCCCTTTTCATTCTACTTTTAATATGCTATTAAAAACAAGAAAAAAATCACTATCAGGATTGTTGTATGTTTCGTTTTTGCAACAAGCAATTTCCAGGGCTGCTATGGTCTGTAGAGTCAATGGAATCTCTGATACTTTGTAAAACTAATATAATATAGGTAATACAGGAAAGTGATACTCAACCAGAAGCAGCTAAGGCACTATAAGATCCTGAATCACATAAGATATGATTAAGCTCAAAATTTCTATACTGGAATAGGAAAGTATACATACACAATTTAGAAAGATTTAACAAGGATTGAAACCAAAGATTTTCATTAGACTCCAGTTAACCAAAAAACAAAATTACTTCTGTAACTTTCTTGTAATTTTTACTAAAATGATCTAGTATTTTATAGATTCTATACAATGAGAGAAAAAAAAGTCTTACTTAGAAAAAAGGCCCAATGTTGAAATAAATTGTGACAGAAAACATAAAATCATATCCCAGACTAAAATTCTTCAAAAGAAGTCTTATATACTAAGACCACTGAACGATACACTTTAAATGGGTGAATTTTATAGTATGTGAATTACATTTCAATAAAGCTATTGAAGTCATTTTTTTACATTGTAAAACCTTAACATCCTATATCATAAAATTTACCATTATCCATTTTTAAATTTACAATTTAGTAGTATTGAGTACATTCACACTGTTGTGCAACCATCACCACTACCATCCATGTTCAGAACTTTTTTCATTTTACAAAACTGAAATTCTGTAACAATTAAACAATAATTCCCCATTCCTTCCTTCCCTTCACTTCTGGCAACCACTAAGTCTTCAGCTTTTCAGTGTTTAGTATAAGGTGACATTCTTACCAGATTATGTATAATATTTGTTAAGGTCCAAGCAACAGGAACACTGAAGAAGGGAATGCTGAGTAAGACGATATGAAGCAAGCCAACTCCCAATGCATATGTCAGCCACATACCCCGGCTGTTCATTACACGCGTATTTGGATTCACTTCACTGTGGGCAACTCCAACATTCATGTTTGCTCTGTAGGGAAGTAATGAAATGAATCAACACTGATAAACTGGCAAATTGAATACCCCTAATTCTGACATGACAAAGTAAGTGTTACGAGAATTATTTTTTTCCTAGTTACTCTGAAATAGAAGACATACACCCACCAAAATATGCTACTTGCAGATGCTGATGAAGAATCCTCAACTTTTGATTTTATGGTGAGATAAAGATTTATTTTTACAGTTCTCTTTGAAAAGATAAATAGTTAAAAACTTTTTACTGAAGCTTGTCTTCTAGCATGTTAGTTTTACTAAATGAAATAATGGACAGGAAAACTCAAAAACTGAAAGAGAAAACCTATACTTTCTTATATCATTAGAGCAAAGTGACAAGCCCAGAGCTAAATTTACCAAAAGAATCATCTAATATTAAAAAAAAAAAAAAAAAAAAAAAGGCAGAACTGACCCAGCCAGTCAGTTGAGTAGCCAGACTCTTTAACGTAATGTAGCCACAGAGTGGTCAGAGTTCAAATCACTTCTTTTTGAATACTGACGCTGGGAGGAACATGACAATCTGGTGTAAAATTTACATGGTCAAGGGATAATGTTTCTCAATTTTGTGATACAACTAGGTTAAAGCAATGAGTCTTCCGAATATTTCTCTAGTTAACTCCCCTAAAACTTTAGTTTTCTTTCTTTCTTTTAAAAAGTTTTTCCCTTCCCCTTTTACATTCAAGATGAACACCAAAGAAAGAACTGGTAATAGTTCCCAGTTATTTTAATGATGATGTTTACTTGGGTCTAAGTATCCCTTAAAAATAAAACTGTGTTGAAGAATACCTATCATCCCGGGGGGAGGAGAGAAACGGGGATAGATTATATTTGGAACAGCTCTGATTTAAAACATATTAACTTGTTCCATTACAGAGTTAGCACAGAGAGAGTAATTTCTCACAATCCCATCCGCGTGGGGTTTCCGCGTGTAATGTCCTCTTCACCATCTAAAGATCTCTGAAACAGGAATAAAGCCTTACGTGATTAAAGATGAATCAAAAGTCTCAAATTTACATGTATGAATATTTCTTGTACTGTAAACATCCATCGTTTATCACATATTATTTTTAAGTGTTACAAGTTATACCTAGACTATGCCACCACTTAAGATAGTTTCCCCATTTTCCACGAGATGGGAAAAAACGATTGAAAGAGGCCTAAAATTTACATCTCAGCTGGAAGGCAAAGCTGGTGTGGTACAGGTCCTACTCCAACCAGAAAAACCTTTCCCTGACAGGTTTGCCGCGCCGCTTGTGGCAAATAGTGACTCCATAGACAGTGAAGACGCTCTCGGCTTTGCCCTCGCCGGTGCCTGTGTAGACCGCGGCTCGCAGCGGCCCCTTGGGGTAGCCTCCCCCAGCAGCCTGAGCTCCGGGCCAGTGGAAACTCAGCAAAAACCGCTGCTGCTACTGCCGCAGCGCCTCCCCCACCCTCCCGTTTCTTCTAGCAGCTGAAAAGCCCGTCAAGGCCGTGGCACCGCAACGAGGACTTGGGGGGCCAGCCTCTGAGGCCACTCGCCCCGCATAGACCGACAAGGCGCCGCCGATGCAGCCCGAGCCCACTATGTCCCCTGAGAACGACCCTGGCGCGCCAGCAGCTCTCTACCGACAAAGGCAGCAGTACAACCCCTCCGTATTCGGGCCCTCTGCGTTGGTCTCCACTTACCCGCCGCCCTACTCTCCGCCGCCGGCACGGAGCAGGACCAGCCCGGCGGCTACGGCAGCGTATCCCCACGCCCCGAATGCCAATGTTCCGCCCCAGCGCTGCGCAGCTTGCGGAAGCTTTCAGAGGCAAACTTGCTGCGAGAGGATTGGCTGCGAGCAACGCCAATCCCACGTTCCTCCCGGGCAAGGCGGGACTAAGTCCGGCGCGCCAGGTGTCCGCTCTGCCGTGCGCGCGCGCGCTGGGGCGAGTGGGGAGGTCCGTGAGGCCGGGCCTGGGCTGCTGGGTGGTCGGCGCTAGTGGATGGTCATTGCCTGCCTGGCGCGAGCAAGAAGGTAGTGTCGTGTGGCTAACGGGCTTTTATTCTTATATTCTCGAAGGCTCGGAGACTCCCCTAAATTCGCCCGGGTCCGAGCACGAGCGCCGAGGGCGCCTCCCGACAGGGGTAGGAAGCAAACGGAGCGGGCTTGCGGGCGCGCTCACGTGGACAGCGTTCTCGGAGCAAGTCAGGGCTTCCTAGTGGTCCCGCGTGACCCTTGTTGCAGCCCGTTCCTTAGACCCTTCTGGGTGAAGGACTTCAAATTTGTTTTCCAGGCAGAAAATTTAACCCATGACAACTGTAACTCTTCTTGAGAGTGTGGCGTTTTATAATATGGTATGTTGTGGCATCACACAAAGGGTGCAAGTAAACGCTTTTAAGTTAATCACGATTTTTGCTGGTATCATTCTGGGTTTATCCATACGAGGAAGACAGGCATCTGTATTACGTTCTGAGGAAATGTGGATTCCATAAATCTTGTTTGAGGACGGAGAAGAATAGTCTTGATTAGATTTTTTGGAATCGTCTTTGAAATTTCTTTTACCTTGGCAGTGCGCAAAGTTTATGATTTTTATTGCTGAAATAACTTTCAACAACATTTTGCAATAGATTTAAGGGGATGTTTCCTATACGTCTGTATATATCTTGCATTTCTCTTATATGAAAGCAATTGGTTTAATTTATTCTTTAAATAAATTATTTTTTTGTGTGTTCTCCCTAAAATTTGCGAGTCCTCTGATTTCTACTTCTTTTTTTAGGTGCACCTCTGTCCTTAACTGACTTTCCTGGTCATCAGCAGTCTTTCAGAAGTGTTCCATTTCCCTCTCAGCAAAAATGGAAGACTGGCTATCCTGACTTTCTCAGACATTCTGTGCTGTGACTTGTAAGCCTGATATCAACCCTTCACTTTTCAAAAGAGTACATTTGGTATATGTATAGTAGAATGCTATATTCCAGGGTTTGTGTTATGGATATGTGATTAATATAAAACCCCTGTCCTCAAAGAGCTCTGATGGAGGAGGAAGGGACAGACAAACAAATAGAATAACCCGTGATGAGTTTTGGATTAGAAATAAGGAAAACGTGTTATGGGAATTAGGGATGCCTAATCTGTTGGGCGGTGAAGGGAAGGAGGTTGGAGCAGGGAAGAAAGGTTTTCTTGAGGAGGTGATATTAGACGGTTAGAAGTCAGCCTAGAGAGAGGGAACCTTGTGAGCTAAGGGAGGAGTGAGTACCACCACATTAAGAGAGATAAATTGTATAGTATGACTGGCCTAGTGCACATTTGGGGAATGATGGGATGAGATTAGAAAGGCAGGCAGAAATCCAGTTGTCAGGGAGTTAGGACTTAACCTGGTTCACAGTTGGAATCCTTTACAAAAATTTTGAGTAGGGTAGCAACATGATGAAATTTAAATTATAGAAAGAACCCTATAAGTGGTTGAGGTTGAAGTTAAAATATCAATTAGGTAGTTATTGCAATAGTTCAGGGGAGAAAGGTTGTGGGGCTGAATAGAGGCAGTACAAAGAGGAGAGGACTAGTTTGGGAAATATGTAGGTAATAAGATAGATAGGACTGGGTGGCAGGATGAGTGAGGAAAATTTCTAGGATGACTTCAGGGTTTCTAATTTTGCTTTGTGTGCTTGGATGGAAACTGTTCAAGGGCATGGCCTTTGGAGTCAGACATGCCAGGGTGTGCATCTGCCACTTAATAGTTTTATGATCTTGAGCAAGTTATCATGCCTTTAAATTCCATTTGTGATAGAGGAATGATAGTATATGTAGGTTTGTTGTAAGGATTAAATGGGATGATGTATATAAAGTTCTTATGTTAGCTGTTACTTACATTATCAAACAAATATAGGAAAAAAGCTAATTATTACTGAAGCAGAATGTGCATGTCAAGAAAAGAAAGTTAATTAGAAAAAGATTGTGAAATCAGTTTGGGTCATGTTAAGTTTAGGTTGTCTTCAGTCATCTAAATGATGATATTTAGAAGATAGGCGGAAATAAGGCTCCCGAGTCCAGTAAAAGTTAAGAGATACAGGTGAGCTAGAAGATAAAATGGAGGCCAGTTACAACTGCGTACATAAAGGAAAGGCGTTAAGGCAATGGCGACTTGCTGGGAAGGAGGACACTTTTTCTAAAGAAAGTTTACAATGACACAAGAAAGGTGCTGATAAAATTATTTTTAGTGGCCCTTCATTAATATTAATGAAATGCTTCTACCTTAGTTTGAGAATTCTAATAATCTAAGAAAAACACTGATCAACAAAGCTTTGGGGTATTAACCCAGCCTCATCTCAGCCTTCTGAGCAGTCTTCCTAATCTCATCACTTTTGTCTCATTCCTCATTCCCTACAATCCCTCTTCCAGAATCTCTCTTTACAGATCTTTAATTTCATCCCCATATTTCTTCACCTTCTAGTTTACTGAGATCATGGTAATTCATTGCATAAACTCTGTCATACCTTACGGACCCCACCCCACTGTGTCTTCTGATTTCTTAAAATGTCTGCATCCCTACCCATACTCTCTTTCCTTTAGTGTCGTATCATGTTTCTTCTCTCTTAACTAACTGCTGTGGTCTGAATGTTTGTGTCCCCCCAAATTCACAGCTGTATGGTATCATTATTATCCCTATTTCGTAGATTAGGTGATGTTTAGAGAGTTCAATTTCTTCAGTGTTACATAGCTATTAGTGTAACAGCTAGTATAAAACCAAAGTAGTGTAATCTCAGAGCCTGCCCTTTTAACCACTACCCTATCCAGCACTGTCCAATAGAACTGTAACGTAAGCCACATATATAATTTCAAGTTTTCTAGTAGTCGAAAAAGGTAAAAAAAAAAAAAATTAATTTTAATAATGCATTTTATGTTCCCTAATATATCCCAAATATTACATATCATTTTATCCTATAATCAACATAAAAAATTAATAAGATTTTATACGTTTTAATGCTGAGTTTGAAATGCAGTGTATTAGCACATCTCAGTTTGGACTACCCACATTTCAAGTGCTCAGTTGCTACATGTGGCTAGTGGCTACCATATTGGACAGTGGAGAGCTGTACCCTTAGGCACAGGTGGGGAACCTTTTTATGTCGGAAGGCTGCATTAATTTAGCCATTATCAAATAAGGCCAAATTCAAGAAACTTCAATTAGATATTCTTAAAAATATATATTATTTTGTAAAAATGTAAGTACTATGTACTTAATAATTTCAAAAAATGAAAACTATTTGCTAATTTTAATGACTTTATTATGTCTACTTTTTGTTGGAAATCATATGAATATTTGGTTGCAGCATAGAGGTTTGCAGTTTCAGGTGGGATCCTCTAGATGAGTGATCTTAAGGGCATCTTGATTTGGGTTAGGTAGGAGAATGTAGGCAGCAATATGTGGCTGAAAAGCATGAAAGCATTTTTCTAGGTTTCAACTGTATCTTTCTTAGCATCAAACAATGACTTTAGAATGTTATCTATTGAGAGCTCAATCAATCCCATCTGTAGCTCTTTAGGTGCCTTGGTGATATCAATTAGGTGAGGCTGAAATGCTGATTTGAGTGTGATGTCATGATTCTCAGTCAGTGAACCTTTCACTGTATTTTCAAATTAATAGGTCTATAACAGCTGTGTATTCTTCAAATGATTAACATATATCATCCTGCTCATCAAGGACATTTGCTAATTGAGGAAAATGGTCATCTGAAATTTCCTTTTGAGGAAGTGTTTTGAGAAAAGATAGGTTTTTTCAAAATGCTTGGATTTTTTGCCACATATCATATATAGACTTAGTTTTACCTTGCAAAGAAATATTCAAGTCATTTTGATTTGACATATCACACAGAAATGCCTCATTCCTATAGAAATCTTCTTTCAATAGTTCATATTGCTGATTATGTTCTTCATAAAATTTAACTATCTGTTCTCACAGAGATAAAATTTGGGCTAGCACCTGTCCCTACTGTAGCCAAAGCACTTTTAGAATGATATGACAAATCCATAATGAACACCTCATCATTCAACTTTAGGGTGTTATGAAAGTGAGGATGCCATGTTGCATTTGCACGAATATAGTTAACAGTACTTATAACTTATTGCAAAGTGTCACTTAAAATAGTAGCTCTAGCACAGAGATTTTGCTGATACTAGGTACAATGAAAAGAAATGAGATCTGTTCATACTTTTTTTAAATCTGTGCAATAAACCCTTCATGTTTTCCTATCATGGAAGTTGTACCATCTGTACATACACTCACTAAATTTACCAAATTCTGTACAATTTCATGACATTTATCTTGAAAGTTGTCAAAGATACGTGTTCACAAGAGTGCCCAAAGTAACTCTTTGTAGCAAAGAGACTCTTCTCTTATGATCCAAATGAAGTATAAAAACTGCACTGAATCAGTAGTATCCGTTTACTCATCCAAAGCAATTGAATAGTATATATTTTCCTTTCAAAGTATTGCATGAAGTTGTGTCAAGTTGATGGCTAATTCATGCTGCTGATCAGTTATATTCTCCTTGAAACAGGCAGTTGCTTCAGTGGCGTTATTTCCAGGTCTCATTGCTGCTTTTTTGCTTTTCATCTTTTAATTTCTGCAATACAACCTTTCATGCCTCTCCCTCTAATTTAAAATATTTGTGATCCTTATGAGTGTTGTAATGCTGATGAGCATTGAATTTCTTTAATGTTGATATTGCAGTATCACAAAACAAGCAGATCATCTTATCTTTACAGAAAGAAGATAATATTGCAATTCCCAGTCCTCAATAAATAATCTGTTTCTTCCTTCAGCATTCTCTGGGTCGTCTTTGACTTGAAGGGCGGTTAGACAGAATTAAAAAATACTGTTGAGCTGTGCAGCTATTCATAAATTCCACTTCAAATAGAAACACAGTGCACAGTTGTCAAAAACTAATAACAGACTGATGTACTTGACCCCCATAAACTCTGACCAACCAGCCTCGTGTGGCAGTCGTGCCAGTCAGGTGGGGGAAGTTATAACTAAATCATGAGTGTAGCAGCTGCCAATTTATCCCCTATGGCTTACTAATGTTCCAATTGTGCCAGTCAATCTGGGAGGATTACTTTGTTGAAACCTATTTTATTCTTTGGTATTTTTAAATGCATTCATTGTAAAAATACAAAAGACAAGCAAAAATGTATTAAAAAAATTAATGAATTTTGTAAAATTTGGATTCAGTCAAAAGGCCACACTTAAGGACCTAGGAGGCCACATGTGGCCTTAAGGCCGCAGGTTCCCCAGGCCTGCTCTTAGGTCTGAGGTCATTCTGAAGCTTCAGAAGATTTGTGAAAGGTACCTTTTGCTTGTGACAGCACTAATTTGTGTGAATGTTATGACAGTGTAACAGCATTACCTGATTGGAGTAGGAAAGTCTGCCAGCTCTTGAGAGGCACAAAAGCTATTGAAAGGTAGTTGTTGACAGTTACTCAAAACTGGGTACCCCCAAACTAAATCAAAGATACCGATTAATTAGAAGGTAATCGTTAGTATTAAAAAAATTCTTTTACATAATGATCTCTTATCATGGTACTGTGCCTTTTATAAAGTTTTACCATTTATAGAACATTTTATATATACTTTCTTATTTCATCCTTACAGTAAACCAGTGAGATATTAGCTCCAGTTTTACAGGTGAGTTGATTTTACAGAGGAATTTGAGTGATTTACTTCATTTTATTTGTAATGAAGATGAACTCCAAGACATGTTTTGTAGACTCTGATCTGTTACGTTTTTTCACTGTGCCAATGAGCTTTGCCTTATGTATGACAAAATATAGTTATGCTGTATTTATGAATTGTGACCAGTTAACACCCTCAGAATGCAATATGTTGATCTCAGAAATGCATTCCTTAAAATCCTATGTAATTGTTACAGTGCCAATACTCCATTTCCTACTCAGTTACTGAATCTTATTTTACGTGACTTTGTCTTAAGCTACTTGAGAAAGAATCCTAATCTGACACCTTTTGGTTTTGTTTGTTTTGGGCATTGCAATTTTGTTTGGACCTAGATTCCATAGGATTGAGTCATCATGTGACCATATAACTAGTCTTGGCAGATAAAGGAAGTACATAGGGTTCTCCCTGCCCCCATTTCTTTGTCCAAGAAAATCTTGACTCTAGGGAAGAATTGCATGTTGTGAAGCTAGTGTTTGTTTTCCGGTAATCCCTTCTGAAGTTAGGCTTTAAGGCAGATGCAGGCCCACTCCTTGCGTGTTTTATATATGGAATTTCCAGTTGAGATTTGTTTGTTTGTTTATACAAAAGTTTCCAGCCTTAAAACAATTATTTGCACTTGGAGATTTTGGATCTACAGCTGGGATGTAGCATATAAAGGACCTTGGATGCCAGTTTAGAGATTTGAGCTTTATCTGTTGGCTTTGGGGAGCCATGATTACAATGATGTTTTAGGCAGAATAATGTGGGGGATAGTTATCTGACATGTCTGGTATCGGGCTCCTTCAGATTAACAGTAATTCCAGGGTCTAGATATCCTAACCCCAGAAGACCTCAGTGATTTAAAAAGACATTATAACTCATCAAAACATATAGATGACTAATGATGTTTAAGTGAAACTGTCATTATCTACATCCCAAGGTGATAGCACCACCTGGTCATTCCCTGCCAAACAGATCATACATTACACTTATTATAGCACAACTGTTCTTATCATTCTTCAGTTATTACCATAGTGTAATTTACCAACTGAATGTTTTTAAGAAATCTTTTTACAACATGCTTGTTTAAGTGATTCCAATGTGCGTGCTTTCAGTGATCTATGATGAGTTTGGACGAAGACATAGTTGGCACAGACATTTAAGGGAATACAAATGAGATGAAAATCTCTATATTAATGAGAAGTACCTAGGCTTTTTTTTAACCTTTTAAGTGATATAATAATTATAAATTACAATTTTTATGCATAGTACCTACTTTTTTTTTGTTTTTGAAACAGGGTCTTTCTCTGTTGCCCGGGCTGTAGTACAGTGACATCATCATAGCTCAGTGCAGCCTCTAACTCCTGGGCTCGAGTAATCTTCCTGCCTCAGCCTCTGGAGTAGCTGGGACTGCAGGTGTGCACCATTACCCCTAGCTAATTTTTTAATTTTTTATAGAGATATAGAGTCTTGATATTTTCCAGGCTGGTCTAAAATTCCTAGGTTCAAGTGATACTCCTGCCTCAGCCTCCCAAAGTGCTAGGATTCCAGATGTGAGCCATGGTGCCCAGCCCATAGTACCTACTTTTTATGGGTTCAAGGTTTAAATGCAATCTCACATATAAAGTGCTTAGCACAGTGTCTAGCGTACTATGTATTTAATAAATGTTCTTTTTGTTGTAATTATCATTTTAATTAATGGGTGGTATAGACAGGGTGACCAAGGGGCAAGAATCATGGAAGCTAATTAGGAAATTATATTGTGTAATGCTGAGAGCTTGAACTGTTAATGGAGGGAGGATAAAAAGGAAAATGTGAGAAATACTGAGAAAAGAATTGATGGGATTTAGGAGTTTGATAAGATTTGGGTCAGGGTGAATGGCTTATTGTGATAGTAATGTCATGGGGCTGGGAGAGCTAACTGTTACACCTTGAGTTTGAGCTAGCAATTTCAGCAGGCAGTTGAAAATACAGGGTTGGAGTTTCAGGGAAAACTCAGAATTGTAGTTATCAGTTAAAGCCTAACAAAAACTCTGAGAGAAATTAGAAAAAAAGTTGGTAAGCTCTGGTTTTGATTTAAAAAAATGAAAAAAAATAGAAAAAAAGCAATTTTTTCCTTTTTTTGTTGTTATGGATTTTTTTTTAACTCAGTTTTGGTTATTTTTATTTGTAAGAGATAATTAGATTACACATCAGCAGAGGAAATATTGAATGACTTGTCTGTATTTAAGTCTTAGGTCTGCCTCTTAATAACTGGATGACCTTGGACAAGTTTCCTAACTTCTCTGTGCCTCAGTAGTCTTATAAAATGAAGGTTAAAATGGCATCTATTCCAAAGGGTATTGATAAGATATAAATGATTAGATACTGTATTCACTAACAGTAGAGTCTGGCATTCAGTAAGGCTTAATGAATGTGAGTTATTAGTACATTGTCATTATTGCTGTTGGTTCTGTTAGTCAGGAATGTTTGTTTAACAATTCTTTTTTTTTTTTATTTCAGCATATTATGGGGGTACAGATGTTTAGATTACGTATAACAATTCTTATTTTTACAACTTGTATTTTTATCTTGTAGCTACTCTGCTAACAGCTAGAATGAAACAGTTGCCTGCAGCAACAGTCCGCCTCCTTTCAAGTTCTCAGATCATCACTTCAGTGGTCAGTGTTGTAAAAGAGCTCATTGAAAACTCCTTGGATGCTGGTGCCACAAGCATAGATGTTAAACTTGTGAGTGTCCTTGTGAAGCCAAATATTTTCAAAGCAAAAAAGGATTGGACAGATGTTTTCTCCTTAAACCTTTGTGTTTTTCTGTGTACCAGCAAATTATTCTTAGGACTTTGGACTGTTTACTTGTCTTAAGGGTAAATTGTTAAAAATAAATTTTAATTTAAATCAACATTATAGTAAAACTAAAAATGATGAAAGAAAACATGTTCTTTAGGACTTTGTCACCTAAAATGTCAATTTAAAGTCTGTATGTACTCTAAATAGTTGTCCTTGGTTATTCATATTTACTTGTTTTAAATATTCGCCCCCCTTTTTTTTTTTTGAGACAGAGTCTTGCTCTGTTGCCCGGGCTAGAGTGCCATGGTGTCAGCCTAGCTCACAGCAACCTCAAACTCCTGGGCTCAAGCGATCCTCCTGCCTCAGCCTCCCAAGTAGCTAAGACTACAGGCATGCGCCAACATGCCTGGCTAATTTTACATATATATATATTTTTAGTTGTCCGGATCATTTCATTCTATTTTTTAGTAGAGACGGGGTCTCGCTCTTTCTCAGGCTGCTCTCAAACTCCTGACCTTGAGCAATCCACCTGCCTCGGCCTTCCAGAGTGCTAGGATTACAGGCGTGAGCCACCGCGCCCCGCCAAATATTCCCCTTTGTATTTTATTTTTTCCACTTAATCGTATTTCTAAACCATTTCCCTGTTACTTAATAGTGTCCACATTTTTAAATTTTAGGGTTTTGTACAAAATCTTTTTTTTTTTTTTTTTTTTACCTCAAGATGTGTTAGTCTAAAGCTGTCACCCAGACTGGAGCACAGTGGTGTGATAATAGCTCACTGTAGCCTTGAAATCCTGGGCTCAGCGATCCTCTTTCCTTAGCCTCCCAAGTAGGTGGGACTACATGTGCAGCTGTGCCCAGTTACTTTTTATTTATTTATTTTTTTTAGAGTTGGGGCTCTTGGTTATGTTGTTCAGGTTGGTCTTGAACTCCTGGCCTCAAACAATCCTCCTGCCTCAGGCTCCTGAGTCACTGGGCTTACAGGCATAAGCTACTGTGCCCAGCTAAATCATTTTAGTTAATATGACTTATAACACTCAATTATGATTTATTGCAGTTAGTTTGCATATCTGTTTGCTTTGTTCTAAATTGCTAGCTCATAGATGTAAGGTCTATAATTTATTTATTTTTGTGTCCTCCATTACCTGGCCAGTACCTAGTACATACCAGGAAGGTAAATAAATTTTTTTGATTGAGTATAAGAATACATTTTTTAAAATCTCCTAATTATCAGATATTTATGTTATTTCTAGTATTATGGAATTAGAAATAATGCTGATTGGAATGTCTTTGTAGGAAAGGAACCTAAACTTTTCTTATCTATTAGATAAAATTCTATGAGATATCTCTTTCTCTTTCTATATATATATATATATATATATATATATATATATATGTATGTATAAATACCCATCACTTCTTGTAAAAACTTTGTGCATTAACTACTACTGTACCTATTTTAGAAGTAGTTAATGTTCTGAGAAGTTGCCCAAAGTCACATAATTAGTAAGTAGTGGCACAGAGATTAGAATCCAGGACTTTCAGATTGTAAAACCCATTCAAGACCTTTCTTCTATGTCAGTGGTTCTCATAATGTTTGGGTGCATCAGAATAACTTAGAGCATATGTTAAAATAGTTAGTGGGCCCCACTCCTAGAACTTCAGATTCTGGATTGGGCCTGACAATCTGCATTTCTTTTTTTTTTTTTTTTTTTTGAGACAGAGTCTCACACTCTTGCCTGGGCTAGAGTGCCGTGGCGTCATCCTAGCTCACAGCAACCTCAAACTCCTGGGCTCAAGCGATCCTCCTGCCTCAGCCTCCCGAGTAGCTGGGACTACAGGCATGTGCCACCATGCCCGGCTAATTTTTTTTTTCTCTATATCTTTAGTTGTCCAATTGGTTTCTTTCTAATTTTAGTAGAGATGGGGTCTCGCTCTTGCTCAGGCTGGTCTCCAACTCCTGAGCTCAAACAATCCACCCGCCTCGGCCTCCCAGAGAGCTAGGATTACAGGCGTGAGCCACTGCGCCCGGCCTCTACTTTAATTTTAAAATAGCTGTATGTATATGTTTCATATATTCAAAATAAGCACATATTTTGTAATCAGTTTTTTTTCTAAAACAGAACAGATGGTAGGATATTCTTGACAAACATGAGATTCTCTCATTGTATAATCTTTTTTCCATTAGTAAATATCACGTTATGCTTTTTCATTTTCTCCTAATGTGCATAAAACATGTAAGGGATAAAACCTATGTTCTCATTGTACAAAGATTATTTTTATCTAGCCCTGTACCTTATTCGTTAATTTTAATCTAGAAATCGTTTCAAAGAATAACCAAACACTCAGTTCTTCTTTAGCTAAGGAGAAATTTGGACCAGGTTGAAACATTACATTCTAGAATCCTAAAAAAAAAAAAAAAAAAAAGAGAAAAAAAGAAACTGGATGCCTAGAGTTCCACCCACCATTTTTCTTAAAAGGATAAAAGTGTTCCTTCTCTGAGTGCTGGGGCAAGAGTTGAGGATTGGAGAGGTCTGACGAAGCCAGGTTACACAGTGGGACAGGCTATGCTGTCATCTGCTGTCGATGTAGACCCCGAGGTCAAGTCCCAACCTACCCAGTCCCCGAGCTCTCAGGCAGAACAGCTGGCTCAGCAGCACCCTCACTGCTGCTAGTCACCACTTCTTACCTCTTACCTTTGCCCTACGTTCCAATTCCTTTGGGAACCAGAAAGCTATTTTTTGTCTGGGAGGAAGAGAAATTAATTTTGTGAATTTTAACACTACTTAAAATAATTTTTGTCTGAGCTTCCTCTCTTCTGTGTCTGTTCTAGTAACCCAGGGCTAAAGAGGAAGGACCTGTACCTTCAACTAGATCTAGCAAACTGCCACTAAAAGAGGCTTACTTGTCTTTTGAGAGAAGGGCTCAACCTATAAAAATCTTAGAGTAAATAAATTGTGTAATGTTGGAGGTATGCCTCACGAAGCTAGCAAAATTATAAAACACATTTCAGATCAGATTTTCTGCTGAATATATTGGCAAAGAAATTTTATATGGAGTTGGAGATCTGGAAGAGATGCTGCAGGGAATCTAAGAGGAAACTGAAGAGAATGAAAGAGAAAGCGTGATGAATATGGCACTGAGACCAGGATAAACTTGGCAGTTGTCCAGGTGCAATTTATATCTGAACTATGGCGATAGCAGAGTGGGCTGAAAGAGAAGACAGACTTTGTAGGGTTTGTCTTCAAAGTATGTGGTGGTTGCCTGGATATAGATGAAAGGGGAGAATGTACGAGAACTCTCACAAACAGCTTTCCAACAGAAGACATATTTGCAAAAGAGAAAAAGTTCTCACCACTCCAGGAATCCAAGTAGAAAGTCAACATCTCTCTTATCTGTGTTTATCCTAAGACTAATTCCTTCTCTGAGGGTGGGTTGAACTGGCTGTGCTCTTTTTCCCAAGTCTGGGATTGTGCCTATCTGTGTGGTAGAATATGTGAGCATGTGGAATTACGTCAGTTATTAACTTTGTGTTTCAGCTCCAGATTCACCTGATCTGCAAAAATGGATCTGGGCCCTTTGTTTCCTTTGCCACCTGGGTAAGGTTTATTGGTAGAGGGCACTGGACAACAATGCAGGAGGAAGGGCCCTCTTTCTTGGGTCCGATGGCTCTTTCACCAGGCCCCTGCAAAGTACCCTTTATCCCCTTCATTCCTTGGCCAGTGAAGTTTTCTCCCACATTAAATACCTGCTGGACAGCTTTCTCCACTGATTGGCCACCATTTGTTTTCTCCAGCTCTCCACTCAGGCACTGCTGGCTTAGCTGGGAACCCAAACAGCACAGGCCTGTGCCCCAGCCAGGTTGCTTCTCCTACACCCTTTTCTCAGCCCCACAGGTATATGTGCTGGGGGACCCACAGAACTGGTTGTCTAGCAAGCGGGCCATCTGACCTCCATCCTGCATGGAGGCTCGGAGCCTCCCCAGTCTAGGTTGCTGTTCCTGTGACCCTCTGCTCAGCTCCAGTGCATGCACACCAGGGCTCCAGCAGCTGCCCTTAGCTGCCCCAGCCCAAGCTGTGCACAGAAGTACACTAGGTTCTTGTAGCCTCCATTGCCAGCAGTGCCCACAGCAGTGCTTTGGCCCCCTCCACTCACCTACCCATTGTCCTTGGCTCTCTTTGTTTCCTTGGGCCTTCCCCACACAGACATCACGTAATCCAGGCTTTGTGTCAGCACCAACACCCCCAGTCTCTGCATTCCCAACTTCCTCTGTGCACCTGTCTATCAGTTTTGGCTTGTTTGTGCCCCGGAGGGTTATTGCTGCTTGCCTAGTGACTTTGGACCAGCTCTGGCCTGCACAACCCCTCAGCTTCTCCAGTGAGCCTTGGGAAGTGAATTTTCTTCCAAGTTTATCCTTCCTTGAGTACTCTTCCTTAGCTTTAGGATTTTCTTTCAATAAAAGTTATTCTCCTATTATTGTGTAATATTATTTTTTTTTTTTTTTTGAGACAGAGTGTCACTCTGTTGCCCCGGCTAGAGTGCCATGGCGTCAGCCTAGCTCACAGCAACCTCAAACTCCTGGGCTCAAGCGATCCTCCTGCCTCAGCCTCCCAAGTAGCTGGGACTATAGGCACGTGCCAATATGCCCGGCTAATTTTTTCTGTTTTTAGTTGTTTGGCCAATTTCTTTCTATTTTTAGTAGAGACGGGGTCTTGCTCTTGCTCAGGCTGGTCTCCAACTCCTGAGCTCAAAGGATCCTCCTACCTCAGCCTCCCAGAGTGCTAGGATTACAGGCGTGAGCCACCACACCGGGCCTTTATGGATACGTTTAATGGCTCCCGGATTCTGTCTCTGGCTTGACATCCAGACTCATCCATCCCCCTGTCCACCTAACGTCTCCAGTCCTCACGTTGTTCTCACTGCTGGGTCCTAACCTTTAGGTCTCAGCTTGAGTGTCACCTCCTCAAAGAGGCTTTTCCTGGTCATCCTTGTTGTGTGACCTGATCAGTTGACCAAGGATATTGCCTTCATGGCACTTACCACAAGTTGTGATTACACAGTTGTGACCAGAGCAGGCTGCAGGCTCAGGGCACACCAGTTAGGCTGCTGATGTGGGCTGGGTTAGTGCTTGCACCTGACAGCATTCCCTGAAAATGTCCATCTGTAAGCCAGGGGCTCAGGGATTTTTGGGGAAGTGCCCCAAGTGAATCTGCAGAGTCAAGTTTGGGGGTAGGGGCCTGTGCAACACATAGGACCAAGAAGACGTAAGGGTAGACTTCCTGAGGACAGGTAGGAGGGTTACTGGGACGGCCTTAACTACTGCTGGTGTGGGGCAGCTGCCCCGAAGATGAGAAGGGAAAGGCTGAGAAGGGAAAGGCGCGAACTTTTGCAGCAAGAGTCTCTGTGCCCAACACTGATTCAAACACTTAAAGCATTTACAGCATGCTTTTTGTATCGGTAAGTGACTAGCATGCTCTCTTTACATTTTTTAAGAATATGGAACTGGCCAGTACACATTTTCTTTAAGTTAAAATTTGACTGGTTCAAGAAGATGCTAAGTAGTATGCTGTACTTTATGAATTTTCCTGCAACCATGATTGAAGAGCTTTAAAATAGCAGCTCTTGGCCAGGCGTGGTGGCTCATGCCTGTCATCCCAGCACTCGAGGAGGCCAGGCAGGAGGATCGCTTGAGCTCAGGAGTTCAAGACCAGCCTGAACAAGAGCGAGACCTCATTTCTACAAAATATAGAAAAACTAGCTGGACATGGTGGCGCGTGCCTGTGATCTCGGCTATTCGGGAGGCTGAGGCAGGAGAGGTCGATTGAGCCTAGGAGTTTGAGGATGCTGTGAGCTAGGCTAATGCCGGGGCAACTCTGGCCCAGATGACAGAGTGGGACTCCGCCTCAAAAAAAACCCAAAAAAACCCAGCTCTCCTAGTTTAAGTATTCACAGATTTAGATACTACTAACCTTAAAAAAAAAAAAAACAAACCTTGTAAAATTGTTGAGATTAATGCTGTAAGTCAGTGGGAACATGTTAGGAATGCTTCTTCTATTCCTTGTTGATTTGAAAACTTAACATGTTGTTACGCATCTTCATTCCTGTACTGATTTGAAAACCTAACGTAATTACAGTAACACTTAAAATTCTACCTTTTGGCTTTATGTTAATATTCATTAGAGTCCAATGCTGAGTGCCTGGTGGGTATTAAAGAGAGAAAACTCCACTCTTAGAAGCGGTAGCTTTCCCCTTGTCGCGGCCCGATTGCAGAACGGGGGATGGGCACAGAAAGAAATACACAGACACACACACAAGACGTACAAGACTGTGGTGGGGATTCCACCAGTCGTTTTATTTATATATACTTTTTCTATGTCCGGCCGCTGTTTCCTGGTATGTGACTATCTTGGGCGCCTTGAGGAAAACACATTTTCATTCCTTCCAGACGATTGCTTAAGGGAAGCAGACGTTTGCGTCTCAACTTCTTTATCTCCTTACCGTATGCAGGACAATGAGACGCCTTGGGTTGTTTGCAATACCCCAGGCGCTTGGTTATCTGTCATAAAGCTATCTGTCATGAGGAATAGTTCTGTTGGGTCAACAGGCCGTGCCTGGGCCTATTGACCTCTGGAGCCAAGGAGAGCACACCCAGTTTCGCTGACTCTGGGCTTAAGCCAATTTTTGCCCAGGGACGGTCCCTACATCCCATCTCAAGCAGAAAGCTCTTTTACTCAGCTTTTAATGATGGAAAGGTTCTTTCATCTATGCTGTCCAGTATGTCTGCCACTAGCCCTTTGTGTCTGTTGAACACTTGAAATGTGTGAGATTAGTGTGGCCGGTAAACTGACTTTCTAGTTTAATTTTAATAGAATTTAGTTTAAAAAACCACGTGTGCTGGTAACAACCACAACGGGCAGTCCTCGGTGGAGCAGCTGAGTTGTCATTAGTAGGGATATGGACGATGTGGGGAAGTGTTCAGATCAGGATGTGAGTTTGGAAAGTTAAAATCTGTTTAAACTATGGTGATTTTTACATAGACAGATAGAGGCTACTGCCAGTGTCTGCTCCACGAACTGTCCTTTGGGGTCCAAGGACCTAGATGAGAAGTCAGTGAGCAGAAGGCACAGAGTGGCCCATCTTTCCTTGTGACAGCACCAAGCCCCCAGAGGCAGGTGTGTGTTCTGCTCTTGGGTTTCTTTCACCTCCACTGGTGTGTGTCTGGAGACATTGGTGGTTGTCACACCTTGGGGTGTGCCACAGGGGCGCTGCTCAACAGCAAAGGATCGTGCAGCCCTAGGTTGCCCAAGTTGAGACCTGCGTCCTGCAGTTTAAAAAACGTTGATGTGGCCTTATATCAGTTGTCTGTTGCTGCATAACAGACTGCCCCAGAACTTAGTGACTTAAAGCAGTAAGTGTTTGTTCATCATTCTGTGCATTGTTGATACGGGCAGGGCTCAGCTACCAGAGCGCCTCTCATGCACCTCTCACTCATTCTGCAGATGGACTGGGCGCTTTGCCTCCCGACTGGCCTCGCCCACATGGGCTTTTAGCAGGTGCCTCTGTTCCCTTGCGCCTGACCTCTCCTGCAGTCCAGCTCAGGCTGCCTCCCGTAGTGGCTGAGTTCCAGCAGGGCAGGAGCAGAGGTTGACAGGCTACTTGAGGCTGTGCTTCGAACTCAGAGTGTTATCCGTGCTGCATTCTCTTGGTCAGTGCAAGTTACAAGGCCCGGCCCAGACTCTAGGGTTAGGGAGGTAGACTCAGGTTCTTGACAGTAGGAACTGCAGAGACTGTGGCTGTTTCTTGTCCATTACAGCCTTTTCTCTATGGTGGTCTTAGAACTGCCTGCTTTAGGATGTCCAGTTAATACTAATATCATGGTATCTGTGGAATGGATTCCAAAAATGAACTCTTTAAAGGAATCCATTTACTTTAGTTTATTTAATATTTACCAAGTACTTACGTTAAGGAAGACACTGTGCTTGGTGATGATTAAGTACTGGAAAGTTGCTTCTAATCGTTCATTCTCTGGAGGGAGACACTAACTAGTGAAGAAGCAAAGTTCAGGCCTTATGGTAGGTGCTGTGGGCGTCTGGGCAGAGAGAAGGCGCTTGGTTTAGAGTAATTGGGGAAGGCCTTTCTGAGCAGGAGACAGACACCTGAAGGACGAAGAAACAGGTAGGTGAGGAGTCTCCGTGCTAAAGGCCTAAGGAGGCTGCAGGTGCAGCTGGAGCTTAGAGCACAAGGAGCAGAGCTGTGGGAGAGGAAGCCAGGCCTGGATCACACAGCTTGTGAGACAGAGGCTTGGGCCCAGTTTGCTCAGGATGGTCTCAGTTTTCAGAGTGCCCTGGTGTGGACCTTGCATTATCTGTGGTTACCACACTGTGGAAAAGAGTTTGGATTTTTTTTCCTTGATGTAGTGGAAAGCCGTTGGCAGATTTTAAGCAGGGAGTGACAAAATGTGAATTTTAAAAGATTGTTCAGATTGCTCAATGAAGAATGAATTTCGGGGGGCAAGAGAGGTCATTCGAAGGAGACTGTTGGTGAGAAGTGAGACGGCTTGGCTGAGGATGAGGGCTGAGGAAACGGGAAGAGACAGTGGGGGTAGTCAGCCATTGCTGACGGGTGGGCACTGGGACCAGGGAAAGGAAGGAGGCTCTGGGAACTTAGAGGGTGGCAGTGTTGGGCATTGAGCTGAGGCAGGTCTGTTGGCTCCAGTGGGGACCCAGAGACACTCTTCGAAGCTCCAAATGGACATAAGACAGCCAAGTGCAGGTGTTGGCTAATACATTTGTTGGCCCTGGAGCCCAGTTTGGAAGTCATAGTATTCAAATTCCCGAGTGGTTGCCATCACCACCAGGGTGCGCAGCCAGTAGAGGTTAGACACAGGAGATGTGGGGAGGGGCAGCTCTTCAGGAAGGACAGAGGGGTGGGTGTTGACTGCCTCTTGTGCAGGCGAGGGGTCAGGTGGAGAGGGAATGGGAAGAGGGTTCCTTAGATTAAGGACTTCAGGTGGTGACACTGTGGGGATGAAAGCCAGATTGGGTTGAGTTGCACATGGGTGATGCGGGGGGAGACCCCGTGTAGACACTACTTCAGAGTTTGCTCTAGAGGGCAGCGAAAGGGCCCAGGAGTTGGAGGGTGACGTGGGAAACGATGGAGAGTTCTGTTTTTTAAGTAGGGAGATTCTAAGCCTCGTGTTTATTTGGGTGTGTCTCAAAGCTTGACTGTGCCCACGAATGCCCTGGGGATCTTGTTAGTGCAGATCCTGATCGCTCAGTGGGGTGGGGCCCAGCTTTTCTAACAAGCTTCCTGGTGCCACTGGTCCATGGACCACAGGGCGAGAAGCAAGCACAGTTGATGTCGGTAGAAACAAGCTGGCAGTAGACGGGTGGTAACTGAAGACTAAAAGCCTTTAGAAGGCTTGAAGGTTTCTAATCTGTCTTTGTTCCCACCGGCGTGGCTCATCATTGGTGCCAGGTTTTAGGATTGAGTTAATGGTCACGTGACATTTTGCAGCAGCTGTTTCACAGCTTCAAAATTTGTCCTAATCAGTATGCAGCTCTCTCTAGTTAGCAATTTAGCTGTGACACGAGACACGTTACAGCAGTTTGAATTTAGTATACAATTTTGTTTTATAGCTGAGAGGTGGGTTGAACTGGTTGGCTCTCAGCAGACAATAATATCTTACTGCATTTCCAGCAACGCTTGTATGCATAGCAGTCTGCATAAATTGCCTGCTAAACTCAGAATATTAGGTTTTGGAAGAGAGAAAGTGTGATTAAGAAAGCGGGATTTGATTGAGAGAGAAGAGGATTTGATTTTTTGAAAAACAAAAGATTGTCTTTGTTTTTGAATCTAAAGACACAACAAAGCAGTGTTACAAGCCACATTATACAAGAGTGTTAACATAGGTATCCCTTGATAAACTGAAGATAAATAGCTCTGAAGTTTTGCACGTATTGACCTATTACAAAATCAGAGACATTCTTGCGGGGGGGGGGTGGTGAGCAGGAGTGTGAGGGTAACTGGGTCATCTGGAAGAAGAGGCAGAAAGGGGGAGCTAGCTCTGCGTGATGAATAACTGTGACAAGACAGAGAGGTTCCTCTGCTCCCGCCTCCTCTTTCTTCCTCCATGCTGTTTATGTGGCTGAGATTAATGAGCCTGGCTGAGGAGGAAGCAGGGACTCTCCCTGCACCTGTGCTGCTGTTCCGCCCTTTCCTGCCACCTGGCCCCCCATAGTGATGCCCACGTGGGGGCTGAGATCCCTGCCTGTAATTAAGCTCTCTGGCTTGAATGTTTGAAGTAAACTTTCTATCACCTTATAGTGAAATTTTGTTTTTAATGTTACTATGAAAGTCACTACTTTGAATCAAATGTATGAGAAACGAATGGTCAGATAAGATAAAGGAGCAGTGGGCTTGACAGAACCTCTGGTCTTTATAAGCTTGCTTTTTTGTGAATAACATTCTTTATCAGTATTAACCATTTTTGAATTCTTAGGGAAATAGACCCATGCCATTTGTTTCCCGGTTGTGAGCCTAAAATTTCCCTATTTAATAAAGGGAAAAACTCATGTGTAAGTCAGTTATAAGACCCATAGGAAGGAAACTTAGATGCATTATTGGAGAGATGAAAGGGAACTTGAATAAATAGACATGAATACAGAACTCGAATACAATACTCCTGTGTGCACATGCTTGAATATTTTAAAGATGTCACTTAATTTGGAAGAGTCAGTATTTGAGGGGAGTCAGTTCTAAAAAAAGAAAGGTAAGGAAAGTGTCTAATAGGTTTTTTTTTTTTTAAGTACCATGGCTAAGTGGAGCAAAGTAGTCTAAGTACTGACCTGTAAATCTGTAGGAATTTAGTTTGATTAGTGTGGTATTTTAAAATCAGTTGGGAGTGGATGATTTGTAATGTCTTGGATTAACTGGCATTCCAACTGGAAAAAATAAAGTTGAAAACTACATCTCACAGCACACATAGGTTCTGGATGGATTAAGGATTTAAAGTAAAAATTGAAACACGGAAGTCTTAGAAAAAACTGAGAAAAGTATTTTATAAGCTTGAGGTAGGGAAAGGGTTTCTTAGTATGATAGTAAGGCTATAAGCCATGAAAAGATTATCTGTTTATTCAAAATATCTCTACAGTAAAAGATGCCTGTTTGGGGACCTCTGAACTATAGTTCAAAGGCAAGCAAATTGTGAAAAAGGTTAGGAATGTTTAAAATAAAGAGAGTTAATATCTAGTATAAAAGTAGCATTTCCAAAATAAATTGTTCCAACAAGTCTATTTTTAGGAATTTATCCAAAGAAAAAAAACGAGAATACTTATTACAACATTAGTTATAAAAGCAAAAGATTAAAAATAGTCTCTGCTTGAAACTCCTAGCTAGAATTTTTGGTATAAAAGCAAAAAATTGTTACTAAACTCTAAACTACGTGAGGGCCGAGAGCTGTGTCTGCCTCATTCCCTGATGTGTCCTCTAAAAGTGTCCATAATAGGTCTTAATAAATACTTGTGGTGTGCATGTGTCCATAGTAGGTATGACTGTTTGGATGAACCCAAATGCCCAAGAGAAAGAACTGGTTAGATCGAGGTAGGCTTGTAGAATGGAATATGGTGCGGTTGTTAAAAAAAAAAAAAAATTAAGATGACCCTTCTCAGTTGGCATGAAGAGATGACCACAGTGCAGAAAGTAGGGGGTGGGGGGATTTCAGAATATGTATAGTTTGGGGAAGATGGTACTATTTGATTCATTTGTGAAAAGTTATGCATTTATGTATCAAAGTCTGGAAGAAATATACAAGATCTGTCTGGAAAGTATCCAGCCATGTAATATGAAAAATAGAAACATTTACTGAAGAAGGTACAAGATACAAGAAACATTGTACATAGGACAGTGAGGCCTCAGTCCCCTTCAAGGTAGGCACCTTGGGACCTCACACAGTTCTCCATGCATCTCTCAACCTGGCACGTACACGGTCAGTGTTCTCAGGTGTTCTGCATGCTGCAGGCCTTCCACAACGTGGATCACTTTCAATGGATTGTCGACCATCTTCGAACTGTTTGTGCCACACTGTTATTGGCGCGGCACTCATCACGTCTTCCCCGAAAGCCTTCTGAATCATCCGAACGGTTTCACTGGAGGAATGTTCAAGCTCGATGCAAAGTTGATGCTGATGCAGATCCGTTGCTCTGCTCGCTCAGTCATTTAGAATTCGAGGGCCACATGGTACACACGCTCGCTCCACAGCACCTGGCGCCCCACCAGTACAGCGAAGTCATCGTTCACGCACGCGCGTCCCAGTCTACTCACCGTGGCTGTCGGGTTGCATCCCTGCGGTGCAGACCGTTTTTGTTAGATTCACGATGGCTGGGTACTTTCCGGACAGCCCTCGTGCTTTTGTGAAATGTGTTTTCTCTTGGGAGTGGATGGCAGCCAGGAACTGTATTAAGATACCATTTTCTCTGTATGTTTTGGAAAGTTTACCAAGATCATGATAATTAGAAGAAAGGAGATATTTTCATTTTGGAAGAAATATGAAAGAAAATTATTTATATTTGGAAGTTTTGTTTTTATTTTTTTAGCTCTAGGCCTGAATCCAGATATATTTGGAAATTTTAGAAGCTTTCTCAAAGTTAGCATGATTGAAATGAGCATATTACAGAAATTTCACAGTTTTAGTTTAAATTTGCCTTTCAAGTATAAGGTTTTTATTGCTGCTGTATAGTCTGCTCTGTCATGGCACCTTACTGACATGTTTATGTCATGCGTCTTCTTCCTGGTTTTTGTGTAAGAATGAATGCTGTTATCGCTGACATGATGTAACTGCAGTCTTAGTGGGTTTTAGTGCCAGTACTTCAATGTTAAGTAGTGACACTCTTTAAAAGTATTTTTCTTTCTCTTTTTTTTCTGAGATGGGGTCTCACTTTGTTGCCTAGGCTGGAGTGTAGTGGTGCACAACTCACTGCAGCCTCGAACTCCTGGGCTCAAGTGATCTCCTGCCTGAGACCCCCGAGTAGCTGGGACTACAGGTGAGCACCGCCACACCCGGCTAATTTTTTCTGTTTTTTATAGAGTTGAGTGTTTTGGTCTTACTCAGGCTGGTCTCGAACTCCTGAGTTCAAGCAATCCTCCCACCTCCCACCTTGGCCTCCCAGAGTGCTAGGATTATGGGGCATGAGCCACTGCACCCAGCCATAATTTTTCTATTTTTTTGTAGAGATGGAGTCTCACTGTATTGCTCAGGCTGGTCTCGAACTCCTGACCTCAAGTGATCCTCCCACCTCAGCCTCCCAAAGTGCTGAGCCACAGGGCCCAGCCAGTAACACGCTTCAGTAAGTGCACAAGTAAAAAAAAAAAAAAAAAAAAAAAATAAAGTAGGTGCACAACCAAAGGCCAAGTGAAATTTAGCTGGTTAAGCTAATTGTAGCTGATGAAACTTTAAATCAGCGTCAAAGAGGGGAAACAAATAGCAGTAAGTGACACTCTTAAGATGTAAAGAGCAAAAGATGTTGGGAGATTTTCAACTAAAATGTAATCTCTTGGTTAATATATAAATTACAAGAGGTAGAATTCTACTTAAAATATAAATTTGTGGAAAAAATCTTTTGTATATAGGATTTTTCAGAATTCTTTGGTGAGATTATGTACTTTGATTTAAGGACTCAAAAGTCAACTTCCTGAGGTTCAGGAGTGCCAGGTTTTATCTGAGGTATAAACACGCTCTGTCTGCCGTGCGGAGTGAACTGGCGTGCCCGGTGGTCGTGGACAGTACTGGTAGGCGGGGTGTAACTTGTGATGCTTCCAGAGGGGGGGCTGCTGGTTGGTTCTAGGACTGAGATTTACAGGATGGATTTAGGTAGTCACTATGACCACAGGAGAAAATTACTCCCCCTGCTGTGGGCTGGCATCCTTTGACCTCTCACCAGCAGAGGAAGCAGGCTTAGGTGGGTAAGCAGTTGACATCACAGGGCTAAGACCCAAACTCACCTTTCCGATGATCCCAAGCCTTCTGTTTTTAATCACTGTGCACCACCACCTCCCATGGGAAAATAGCTTTGTCTTTTTTTTTCTAATTTCTGTTAACAGTTATGTGTTAACATACTAAGCTAATAGTTGGGTATCCTGTACTTAAAAATTATAGATGGGTTTTCAAAATTTTTCCAATTTAAACCTCCGTTGCAGTCTTACTGTGATATCTGAAATTTGGGTGTTCACTTACTAGAGGTACCCGGGAAGGGAAGTTCCTCTGGGACTTGTGCTGAAGAGGGCCTGGAGATGAGCTCTTTGAAGATGAGGCGTAAGTCAGTCTTGTGGGTTTTTTTTTTTTTTTAAAGTTTTCTTACAGCTAATAGGGTAATGAGATGTGGAAGCTGTTGGGACTTAGTCATTGTGGATTTATCCATAAAAAGGGCATTGAGATCTCAGAAGTAGGTATTTCAGTGAAGGTCTTTGTTCAGTCTAGACAATGTCTGCAGTATGCTTGCTCCAGGTCGCCGGCATGTCCCCACATCCCCTCCAGTGCAGCAGCCACGCGGGTGGCACCGCTTTTCCGAGCTGGCCAGTGTACGTTCACCCGGGGGTGAGGCTCTGAAAGTAGTCGGGTCACCTTGAATGTTACCTGTGTTGGCCATACATTATCGCACAGCGTACGTGATTGGGTATTTGTCACTAATTTTCTTTGTCTTTGTTTCCCTGTGGCCCTCGCTGCTTCCGTTTCTAGCCAGCGCCGCCCCACAGCCTGCCCATCTGAACTGGTGTCACTCATTTGATTGGCTGGAAAACCGACAGCCCTTTCACAGACCCTGCTGGCTGAAGAGAGGAACAGTGACTGAGTTCTCGGGGACATTTGGCAGTGTCTGGAGATATTTGTGGTTGTCATAACTTGGCAGGTGCTACTAGCATCTGATGGGTGGACGCCAAGGGATGCTGTTCAACACCCTGCGTGCACAGGGCACCCCCACTGTCTGCAGTGTGAGGCAAGACCCTGCGTTGTGCCTGGGGCTCAGCACTATGCTCCTGGGTAGAGGGAAGTGGTCTGTTCGAGGGTGAATGAAGTTTGGTTCTCCCTTCTGCATGTGGCAGTTATCTGTGTTGGAATCCTGCCGCTTGCCTATCCGCTAGTATTTCTGGGGGGTCTCCAGAGGGTGCTTCCTATGTACTTCTGAGTTCTCCATGGATGCTCTCTCTCTCTGCTGGGCTTTTTAGTTCTACTTCCATGAAAACGAGTGGGCAGTAAACTTGAGAACTGATGTGCTCACGTAGTGTGCAGAGTTAATATGTCAGAGTCTCCTGATGGACCTCTGGAAGCTCTTGCCGGGGGAATTGATGGGTACTCCACTTTAATCAAAGCACCGAGCCTCTCGCTGGAGGGGCAGCTCTGTGGGTGCTGATGCTCTGTTGGGGGGAGGAGAAGACGTCCCAGCAGTCACTGAGCGGCTCTCCGTCCTTCAGTTAGTCACACGTGGGACTGCCAGGTTGTTCTCACACACACGTGAGTTTCATTGTAAAACAAACGTGAATATATTATGAAATAGAATGAAAAGTTCATATTAATTTTTCTCCTGTAACACTAGACTTCGGTGTGTATTTTTTTGAGAAGACGGACATGTTTTTACATAATCATGGTTCAGTTGTCGACATCAGTGAATTTCGCGCTGACGTTGAGCTGCTTTCTGATCCACATGATGTTAATTGTTGAGTGGTGCATTTTACAGCACTTCTTCTTCTGGGATCCAGGCAGCCCAGGAACATGGGTTGCATTTACAGGTCATGTCTGCTCTCCTTTCATCTGGAACAGCTTCTCTGTCTTTCTTACCCTTGACGTTTTAAAGAATACAGAGCAGTTATCCTGTAAAACAATCCTCATTTTAGGTCTGTGTGGGGGCTTCCTCATGGTTTGATGTAGGTTTCGCATTTTGGACCGAATACCACAGAGATGTGTCTTGGGGCTTCTCTGGCGAGTATTTCCAGTGCAGTTGGTGCTTCTTGAAGGGTCCAGTTTGAACCCCTGCTTGGGCCTTGACACCTGCTCTCTGCTCTGGCCACATGGACTGCTGGGTTCACGCTTCCTCAGGGTTGCTGCCAGCTCTGTCCTGTGCCCTATCCCTGCCCCCACCCACTAAGTGTCTACAATCTCTGAGATGCACCTGTCCTCGGGCCTGCACTGCAGATCCTGCTTCCTCGTGAGGTACCTTTCTCTTTTTTTGAGATAGAGTCTTACTCTGTCCGCTGGGTAGGGTGCAGTGGTGTCACTGTAGCTCACAGCAACTTCAAATGCCTGAGCTCAAGTGATCCTTCTGCCTCGGCCTCCTGAGTAGCTGGGACTCTACTCAGGAGTAGAACTGCGTGCGCCACGACATGCGGCTAATTTTTCTATTTATAGGCGAGACGGGGGTCTCACTTTTACTCAGGCTGGTCCCCTGAGCTCAAGCGATCCTCCTGCCTCAGCCTCCCAGAGTGCTAGGATTACAGGTGTGAGCCTCCATGCTGGCCAGTGGCAGACATGCCTTTCAACAAGCAGTTGCTAAGTTCCTGTTGGGTTTTGCTCTGGGACACAAAGGTTAGAAAGTCTGTTCTTAGAAAAGTCTGTTACAGCCCAGAACTACGAGGGGCAGAGCAATAGGTGAGGCTTTTAGGGGTGATTTGGAGCTGAGCTGAGAGGGTGCAGGGGTCAAGGTTGTCTTGTGGAGGCTCTGCCTCCCTCTCCCGTCACTCCCCTCTGTCCTCCTCCCACTTCCTTCCTCTTTTTCCCTCCCTCAGTCTGCCGCATCCCTCTTTCCTTCCATTTCCTTGCCTCCCCAACCCCTGCTACTCAGTCCCTGTTGGGTCCATCATCTCTCTTGAGGCCCAGATTTGAGTCTTAATGCAAAAGTTCCCAAATTCATGGCACTTTCAGTGTCTCAGGATTTTCACAGTGCCCTTAGGCCAAAATAAATACCTAAAGTTCCCTTTATTGAGTCTAAACAACTTAAGTGTGTCCCAGGAAGTTAGTAACCATTTGAAAAATAATACCCATAAATTGAAGGAAACTATTTTTTAGTTCATTCTTAAATAACCAGAGTTATTAACTAATGGATCCTATAGCTTCTCAAACTGCAGCATCAGACCGGACTTCCCCCTCATTTCCGGCTGCATGTTGATTTCCACACTGGGCTCGCCTTTTCATGCAAGCAGCCAGCAAACCTGGCTCTGGGGGGACGTGAGGTCACCAGGAAGGGTGTAGCGCCACCTGCTGTTGGAGCGTGAACCTCCTCAAGCTAGTGGCCTCTTGCTGCTGGACAGCTGCTACCACGCTGTGTGCTTCCCTCGGCTTTAAAAGGCTTTGAAATGTCTTTCGGTGTCCTATGAGTTCACTGCAGTGTCTCTGGTGTCTTGGGTTGGTTCCCCGTGGGAGCTGAGGTTTTAAGGGCTCAGGGAATCTGCCTGAGCTGTCCGTTCCCATGACGAGGGGCCACCCCTGGAAGTACTTGGACAAGGATGGAAGGAGGGCTCGCGCTGTCGCTCCCCCCGCCTCCGCCACCCCCAGGCATCACAGTTAAGTCTCTGCTGTCTGGCCAGGGGGAGATGAGAAGATGCTCAGGGATGGGGACTACAGAGGGGCCTCGCCGGCATTCACAGCATGGCTTCTGTGGTAGAGGTGGAGCTCATCATCTAAAGAATGTTAGAATAGACTTTTAGAACATGCCCTATAGTTTTTCCTGACCGATGTCACAGGTGAACTGGAAACAGATGGTCTCTCAAATTACGTTTATTAGCCACTCCCTAGTTCGGCCGTGAGCCTTTCTCCTATTTCTGAGAGATAAGCGGATAATACAGTGACGATACTCTTGAATTCTTTTTTTTTTTTTTTTTTTTGAGACAGTGTCTCACTGTGTTGCTCTGGCTAGAGTGCCGTGGCGTCATCCTTAGCTCACAGCAACCTCAAACTGCTGGCTTCAAGCGATCCTCCTGCCTCAGCCTCCCGAGTAGCTGGGACTACAGGCATGCGCCACCATGCCCCGCTAGTTTTTTCTACATGTTTTTAGTTGTCCAATTAATTTCTTTCTATTTTTAGTAGAGATGGGGTCTCGCTCTTGCTCAGGCTGGTTTCGAACTCCTGAGCTCAAACAGTCCGCCC
>CAUYSK010069571.1:0-26946 GCA_963575035.1 Avahi laniger
AATTTGATCAGGTCCCATTTATTTATTTTTGTTCTTGCTGCAATTGTCTTCTTCATAAATTCTTTGCCTAGGCCAATGTCCTTAAGAGTTTTTCCAACATTTTCTTCTAGAGTTCTTATAGTTTCATGCCTTAGGTTTAAGACTGTTATCCACCATGAGTTGATTTTTGTGAGAGGTGAAAGGTGTGGATTCTGTTTCCATCTTCTACTGTGGCTATCCAATTTTCCCAGCACCATTTATTAAATAAGGATTCCTTTCCCCTAGTGTATGTTTTTATATGCTTTGTCAAAAATTAGATGGCTGTAATGAGGATGGTTTCACATCTGGGTTCTCAGTTCTGTTTCATTGGTCTATGTCTCTGTTCTTGCACCAGTACCATGCTGTTTTATTTAATATAGCCTTGTAGTATAGCTTGAAGTCTGATAAATTGATGCCTCTCAATTTGTTCTTTTTGCTTAAGATTGCTTTTGTTATACAGGGTCTTCTCTGGTTTCATATGAAGTGTAGAATTACTTTTTATAGATCTGTAGAAAATGATGTTGGCATTTCAATAGGGGTTGCATTGAATCTGTGGATCACTTTGGGTAGTATAGACACTTTAACAACAATGTTGATTCTGCCAACGCTTGAGCATGGTATGGTTTTCCACTTACTTGTGTCCTCTGCTATTTCCTTCCTCAGTGTTTCATAGTTCTCCCTGTAGAGGTCTTTTACCTCCTTAGTTAAATATATTCCTAGGAATTTTATTTTCTTTGACATTATTGTGAAAGGTATTGAATCTTTGATTTGGTTCTCAGTTTGACTGTTGTTGGCATATAGGAATGCTACTGATTTCCGTACATTGATTTTGTAACCTATGACTTTGCTGAATTTGCTTATCAATCCCAGTAGTCTCATAGCAGAATGAAAATGGGGTTTTCTAGATATAAAATTATATCATCAGCAAAGAGCAATAGTTTGACCTCTTCTGCCTCCTGGTGGATGCCCTTGATTTCCTACTCTTGCCTGATTGCTATGGCTAGGAATTCCAGCACTATGTTAAATAGAAGTGGTGATAGAGGGCAACCTTGTCTGGTTCCACTTCTAAGCAGGAATGCTTTCAATTTTTCCCCATTAAGTATGATGTTGGCTTTTGGTTTGTCATATATGGCTTATATCATTTTTAGCTAAGTCCCATCTATGCCTATTCTCTTAAGCATTCTTATCATAAAAGAGTGCTGGATTTTCTTCAGTGCTTCTTCTGCATCTATTGAGAGGATCATATGGTCTTTGTTTTTGCCTCTATTCATGTGGTGAATTACATTTATAGATTTGCATATGTTGAACTATCCCTGCATCTCTGCAATGAATCCCACTTGGTCATGATGGATTATTTTTTTGATAAGCACCTGAATTCAGTTTGCTAGGATTTTTTTGAGAATTTTTGCATCTATACTCATAAAGAATATTGGTTTGTAGTTTTCTTTTTTTGTTGCACCCTTTCCTGGTTTTGGTATCAGGATGATGTTGGCTTCATAAAATATGTTTGGGAGGATTCCTTCCTTCTTGATGTTGTGGAATAATTTCTGCAGAATAAGCACCAGTTCTTCTTTGCAGGTCTGGTAAAATAAGAGTGTGAAACCATCTGGTCTGGGACTTTTCTTTTTAGGAAGGTTTTTTATTGCTGTTTAAATTTCAGTACTTGATATTGGTCTGTTCAGGAATTCTATTTCTTCCTGACTGAGCCTAGGGGGGCTGTGTGTTTCTAAGAATTTGTCCATTTCCTCCACATTTTCAAGTGTATGTGCATAGAGGTTTTTATAGTACTCATAAATGATATTTTGTATTTCCGCGGCATCAATTATAATTTCTCCTTTTTCATTCCTGATGGAGCTTATTAGAGTCCTTTCTTTTCTGCTTCTCATTAATCTAGCAAGAGTTGAGTCAATTTTGTTTATTTTTTCAAAGAACCAACTTTTTGTTTTATTAATCTTCAATATAGTTTTTTATTATCAATTTCATTTAGTTCCACTCTGATCTTTGTTGTTTCTTTTCTTCTGCTGGATTTGCTCCTCCTCTTCCCGTTCTTTGAAAGGAGTCACTAAACTGTTTATTTGTGATCTTCCTGTCTTTTGGATGTAAGCATTTATTGATATAAATTTTCATCTCAGGACTGCTTTAGCTGTGCCCCACAGATCTTGATAACTTATGTCTCCTTTGTTATTTAGTTCAAAAATCTTTTGATTTCCATCTTGATTTCCTACTTAATGCAATAATCATTCAGCAGAAGGTTGTTTAGTTTCCACAATTTTGTGTAGAGATGAAAGTTTCTGTTGGAATTGATTTCTAATTTTATTCCATTGTGGTCTGAGAAGATGCATGGTATAATTTCTATTTTTTTAAATTTTTTGAAACAGGCTTTATGGCCTAGGATATGGTCAATCTTAGAGAATGTCCCATAAGCTGATGAGAAAAGTGCATATAAAATAACATAAAAGTGCATATTCAGTGGTTTTTGGGTAGAATGTTTTGTAAATGTTAGTCAGGCCCATTTGTTCTAGAGTTTTGTTTAATTTCATTGTTTGTTTGTTTTCTGTTTGGAGGATCTATCCTGTTCAGTCAGATGGATGCTGAAGTTTCTGGCTCTTACAGTGTTGCTGTTTATCATTTTGTTTAGATCAAGGAGGATTTGCTTTATGAATCTGGTACACCTGAGTTAAGGGCATAAATATTTAGAATTGTTATGTCTTCTTCTTGAATTATACCCTTCACCATTATATAGTGACCATATTTGTCTTTTATTACTTTTTTTGATTTGAAGACTAAGTTATCTGAAATCAGAACTGCCACACCAGCTTTCTTTTGGCTTCCATTTGCTTGGAATATCATTTTCCAGCCCTTCACTTTGAGTTTGAATGCATCCTTGTAGGATATATGTGTTTCCTGAAGACAGCAGATACTTGGCTTGTGTATATTTATCCATTTGACCAGCCCATGTCTCTTTAGTGGGCAGGTCAAGCCAGTCACATTTATTGAGAGAATTGATAAGTGGGACAGATTTCTATTCATCCTGTTGAGTTGAACTTTGTTACTTTGTTCTCTCTCTTGAGCCATTGTGGTATCTGGCCTTTGACCTTTAGCTTTTGGATGATTTTACATTGGTGAGTGTTTATTTTGCTGATCCGTGTGTATCACTATTTTGAGTTCTTCCTGGAGGACAAGGTCTTGTCTTGATGAATTCCCTCAGTCTTTGCTTGCCTGAGAAAGTCTTTATTTCTCCTTCATATATGAAATTTTATTTTGTAGGGTACAAGATTCTAGACTGGGCATTATTCTGTTTGAGAAGAGTGAGAATGGGGCTCTAGTGTCTTCTTGCGTGTAAGGTCTCAGTTGAGAAGTCTGCTGTTATTCTGATGGTTTTTTTTTTTTTTGTAGGTTACCTTCTTTTGCCTTACAGCTCGTAGGAGGGCTTCTTTGGTGGTTATTTTGGTCAGTCTGATGACTGTGTGTCATGGTGTCTTTCTGTTTGCAATGAATCTCTCAGGAGTCCTTTGAGCTTCTTATACCTGGATATCTAGGTTTTTAGCAAGGCCTAGGAAATTTTCCTCATCCAGTTTTCCTCTCAATATTATTATGCTATTTTATACAAGGAAGATATTTTATAATTGATTTTCAAATTTATTTCTGTAACTTTTTCTTATGATTCTTTGTAAAAACAATGTCTTAAGACACTGAAGGGGGATGTATTCTTAGCCTCATCTTATAAATGAGAAGGAGAGAGAAAGTTTGAATGACTACCCACAGTCACTCAGCTAGGTAAGTAGGAACTATGCCTAGTTACCCTGACTTCTACTTCAGTTTTTCCATTTTTATCTATAAAAATCTTCAGTCACATTCTTCTAAAAGCTTTAAAATATACTAATGAGATATTTTATCAAGACTCTCCTATCTTCAGCTGAGGTGATCACTCATCTATTGCTTTTCCTTTGGGTTACAAAAAAAATTACATTTTATAACCAAAAGATCGTAGTCACCTTCCAGCAGTCACCAGTGGGAATAAAGATGAGTATCTGAATGTCTGTGTTCCCCCAAAATTAATATATAGAAATCCTAACTCCCAATATGATGGTATTAGGAGATAGAGCCTTTGGGAGGTGATTAAGTAGTGAGAGTGGAGCGCTTACAAATGAGACTGGTGCCTTTCTTAAAAATACCCAGAAAACATTCTCACCCTTTTTGCCATGTGAGATTACATCAAAAAGAGAGCAGTCAACAAACAAGGAAACAGGGCCCCACCAGATACTGAATTTGCTGGCACCTTGATCTAGGATTCCACGACTCCATAACAGTGAGAAATAAATGTTTGTTGCTTAAGCAACCCAGTCTATGGAATTTTTGTTATAATAACCTGAACAGACTAAGATAATCAGGTTATTTTAAATGATACCTGCATCACTGCTTATATTTCATAACCACCAGGAGAAAGAAACTTGCTGGAAACTAAGTAAAATGAATTGATAATACATGTATGTTGCAAATAGTGGGCCAAAATCATTCTCATGATATTAAGTAAAAGTTTTCACCAATGTATGTTCAAGATGCCCCACTGATTTTTCATTTATTTTTTATTTGAAAGGAATAAATATAAATTTAAATTTTTCCCATTTTTTTCCAGAAGAAACTTACAGAGAAAATAGGTCACTATGAAAGGTTAGTAATGAAAGAATAAGAAAACACAAAAGGACTAAGAAAATGTGCTTAGAAACATTTTACTCATAGTGTTATGCTATCTTTAGTAAAAACTTGATCAACCTAACCTAGTACTTTAGTTACTTTTTCCTTTAACCACGCATGATTTGTGTTTATTCTTTATACTCTCATTTTCTTCCTGCAAAGAGCAACCTTCATTTGGAAGATGGATGACTCAGCATAGAGTCACTGTCTCTAGCTGTGTAAAGAATGAAGCAGCTTCCTCTTCTAGTGATAAAACCTTCATAGTTAGTGGACTTCATTACTGCTACATGCACCTGTGCCTACAAACTAAGAAGGATAAAGGAGATGGAGAAATGAAACAAAGATGAGAAGACAGCTGTGGAATATTGTTTTATGGATTATAGTTAATCTGTGGTACCCAGGATTTCTCTTATGTTCTTATACTGAGACCAAACAAAAAGGTAGCATGTTTCTCAATGTACACAGCAGAACTTTTACACTTTTAACAGTTGTCTCACATTTCCATGAGTTACCTAAAGCACCATGCTCTTACCAAAAAACCAGAAAACTTTTCCAACTGAGAGGTTAGGTTAGGGGAATTTGTGCTAACCCTATGAAATAAAAGACATGTAAAAGCAAGAGGACTGAATCAAGAACTTGCAAATCAACTATGAAGTGTCAGATTTTAGCTCCAAGAAAATGTCATAAAAAGAACTTCTACCAAACAGACTTTTCAACATGGCTGCAAAATTGCACATCCTTGTCTACTGATCAACTCCCTACATCATCTCCCCCCACCACACACACACGTTCTGAATATCTGGTAGCTGCCTTGTGGGTGGTGGTTGTAATCATGGTGGTTGTTATAGTGGAGTTGGTTTGTTCTGGTTTTGCTTTCATTTTATGTGACTAGCTGGATCTTTAAAACATTTTTAAGTGGCCCCTATATTTTTATGAAGAAGATATGCGGGTGAATATATTATAAATGTAACACAAATATATTTAGTGGCCATGAAAAATAAAATTTATGGATTCTTTGGATATATTGTGACAGTAATAAATATTTTTAAATTATGTGATTTTTATGGTATAATAAAAACTTCTCCAAAAAGTAAGTAGCTAAATAAAATTAGCTAAAAACTGCAAAGGTAACCCCTATTAGAAATTGTCCTGACAATTACTATGAATAAAGCCAAAATAAACTTAGTAAGATCAAAAAGACAAATTAGTTCTTTGGAAAATGGTACACATGGAACTATATATGCTAAAGCTGATGCGTCAGAGGACACTGTCTCAATCCAGGGCCACCCCTTCCTGGCTCCATCCCCACATACATGCAAGATGCTTTTCTTATCTGAATGTTGGTTTCTTCATTCATACAGTGAGAGAGTAGCTGATATAACTCCTTCAACTGTTAATGAGGTAAAAATAAAATTATTTGATAAAAAATGTTTACAAATTCATTAATTTACAAATCACTATTAATTATTAACAAAATTGTCAAAGAAAAAATTTCTAAAATATTCAGGTTATTAAACACTGAGAATGAAAATACATTCATGAATTGATGGGCACTTGGATTGATTCCACATCTTTGCAATTGTGAATTATGCTACAATAAACATTCAAGTGCAGGTGTCTTTTTGATAAGATGACTTCTTTTCCTTCTTTTCCCAGTAGTGGAATTGCTGGGTCAAATGGTAGGTCTGCTTTTAGTTCTTTGAGGAATCTCCGTACTGTTTTCCACAGATGTTGTACTAATTTGCAGTCCCACCAACAGTGTGTAAGCATTTCTTTCTCTCTGCATATATGCCAGCATCTGTTGTTTTTGGACTTTTTAATAGAAGCAATTCTGACTGGGCTAAGGTGATATCCCATTGTGGTTTTAATTTGCATTTTCTTGATGATTAGAGACATTGAGCATTTTTTTACATATTTATAGGTTATTTGTCTATCTTCTTTTGAGAAATTTCTGTTCATGTCTTTTGCCCAATTTTTAATGGTATTGTTTGATTTTTTTCTTGCTGATTGTCCAATTCAAGGAAACCAGAAAAATAATTTGGGAAATGAATGAAATATTCACTAAAAGAGATTGACATATTAAAAAAATGAAACTTCTGGAAATGAAAAATTCATTTAAGGTAATACAAAATACAGTGGAAAGTTTTGAGAATAGACTAGACTAGGCAGAAAAAAGAATCTCAGAGTTTGAAGACAACTCTTTCAAATTAACTCAATCCGTCAAAAATAAAGAACAGAGAATAAAGAGGAATGAACAAAGCCTATAAGAAATATGGGATTTTGCAAAATGACCAAAGATAAGATTCATAGGCATCCCTGAAGATGAAGAAGAAAATGCAGAAAAGGCTGGAAAACCTATTTGAGGGAATAATTGAGGAAAACTTCCCTAGTCTTGCTCGAGATTTAGACATCCAGGTACAAGAAGCTCAATGAACACCTGAGAGAGTCATCATAAAGAGACAGTCACCAAGACACATAGTCATCAGACTGGCCAAGGCCAATATGAAGAAGAAATTCCTGCAAACTGTAAGGTGAAAACATCAAGTAACTCACAAAGGAAAATCCATCAGGCTAACTACAGACCTCTCAACTGAGACTTTACAGGCCAGAAGAAATTGGGACCCCATCATCCATGTTCAGAATTATGTCAGCCTAGAATTTTGAATCCTGCAAAACTAAGTCCCATATATGAAGGATAAATAAAGATTTTTCCAAACAATCAAACATGGAGAAAATTTGTTAAGACCAGACCTGCCTTGCAAGAAATACTTAGAACTGCATTATACATGCATCAGCACAATAGTCACCCACCAGAGTAAAACCATCCAAAAACCAACGCTCAGAGCTCATATAAAACATTAGTATAAGAGGTAAAACAAAGTAATGAGGTACTACCCAACAGGATGAACAGAACAGCATCCCACATATTAATTCTATCAATCAACATAAATGGTTTGAATTCCCTACTCAAGAGACATAGGCTGGCTGAATGGATAAAAATAAAATACAAGCCAAGTATCTTCTGTCTCCAGGAAACACATCTTACCCAGAAGGATTCATACAGACTCATCATGAAGGGATGGAAAAAATATTCTACTCAAATGGAAACCAAAAGAAAGCTGGTGTAGCCATTCTTATATCAGATAAAATTGGCTTTAAATCAATAATAGTAAAGAAAGACATAGAAAGTCATAATATCATGGGAAAGGGAGCAATTCAAGCAGACATAACAATCCCAAATATTTATGCACCTAACAGAGAAGTGCCCAGATTCAAAAAGCAAACCCTGCCAGAACTAAGCAAAGAGATAAACAGCAACATCTTAATTGCTGGGGACTTCAACACCCCACTGATAGAACTGGACAGATCATGCATGAAGAAAATAAGTAAAGAAACACTGGACTTAAATGGGATTCTAGAACAAATGGGCCTAACAGACATTTACAGAACATTTTACCAAAAAACTACTGAATGTACATTCTATTCATCAGTACATGAACATTCTCCAAGATTGATCATATTTTAGACTACAAAATGAGTCTCAAAAAATTAAAATAAAATGGAAATCATACCCTGTATCTTCTCAAACCACAGTGGAATAAAACTAGAAATCAATTTCAAGAGAAAGATCCAATTCTACACAAAGTCATGGAAATTAAACAACCTGCTGCTGAATTATTATTGGATCAATGAAGAAATTAAATGACTGAAAGAATGAACATATTTGAAACTCGGACTTTGGGGGGAAGGGGGGCAAGGGCAACATACGTAACCTAAACATCTCTACCCCCATAATATGCTGAAATAAAAGAAAAAAACTGTGTTGATAGTTTAGACACATACTTTGATTAGTTGTACTGCTTCTTGTTTGACAAATAATAAACTAAATTTTTGATTAAAAAAAGAAATTAAATGGAAATAAAAAGATTTCTCGAACTGAATACCAAAGCGGCACAAGCTATCAAAATCTCTGGGATTCAGCAAAAGCAGTATTAAGGGGAAAATTCATAACCAATTCCTTAAAATATCTGTGTCTATTTCTCTCTCTCTCTCTCTCTTTCTCTCTCTCTCTCTCTCTCTCTCTCTCTGTGTGTGTGTGTGTGTGTGTGTGTGCGCGCGCATGTGTGTGTGAAAGAGAGAGAGAGAGAAAGAGAGAGATCTGCCTTATTGGTTCTATTTCTCTGGAAATCCCTTGATTAATATAATACTTAAAAATATAAAGAAACTTAGGAGCACTAAAGGGAGGGAACGGCATGCCTTTAACCCACACTTGGTTGAGGCAAAGACATAAAGTGTAACTATAATGTTTGTACCCTCACAATACCCTGGAATAATAAAAAAAAAAAGAGCTTTTACAATGGGAAACGTAAGATTCAAAATAATGTTAAAGTTTTATCAAGCTCTATTCTCATTAAGTGAAGATAAATCATAGCAAAAGTAAAAGCAGAGAGAATAGTTTCTTGGTTCTTCCACTTGGTCAGCCTGAATTTACTGAATGATACAAACAGTGAGTTTACTGAAACTTTATAATGAGGCCTTCTAAAGTCAAACACAAAACCTAAATTTATGCAAAAATCCATAAGACAATCTCCTGGTGTCTTTTATTTAATAGAATAATGTACCTTGAAAATCAAACTATGTTTCCTTTTTATCCCTTTCTTCCTTTTGCCCTACTTAAATTTGGCCCTAGAATATATCTTCGAAAAATTGGAAAATTGCAGCTTTATTCTGAAAAATTCTATGTATGACATGCTCACCATATGACTTGAGTGATCGTGTCTGGGTATCCAATTTGTGCACATTGTTTCTAATTTTTGTATTTAAGAGTATTTTCCTTTCTTATATACCTCTTTAAATAGTAATGCAACACTAAATCGTGGCATATATATCTTCAGAAGAGAAATTTTATAGGATATTCTGTTTCATGGCAATTATGATTGACTGCTAATGGCTAGGTGGAGTACTAAATTAAGAAACATCCAGAGGCTCAGTCAGAGTGGGAAATCTGACCACTTTCACTTCTTGGTAATCTTTTCAAGAAAGTTATAACTGTTGGAAAATCATGGAGAGGTTACATACAAAAATAAACAAAGAAAAATTCTTCTAGAAAATGAACTCATCTCTAATGTATCTTTAATTCACCTTTATAATTTTGCTTACTTAATTACATTATTGTACCATAAACTTATACTAGACTCACCTTCCATGATCTTTCACTGGTACTGTTGAGTTATTACGAAGTTCTACATAATTGTAAAGGACTTAGTGAAATTCTGACTTTTCTGAATGGTGAATTGCTAAACTCCACTAATTTATTGATTGCCATTAATCAATAAAGGTCATTAAGAATAGTAAAATCTCCACCACCACCCTCCCACTCTCTATAGTCACATATATAAGTAAAAGATTTTTATCTATGTTAGGAACAGATCAATGGTCTACGAATTTTCTTATAAGCCTTGCTCAGTCTTTTATCTTAATTTTACATGTATAAAAAATTCAATTATCACAATTTTTATAAATATTCATTTCCATGTAATCAAATGAAGAAAATTAAAATTTCTTCAAGTATCATCTATGATAGTTTCATTTTCTATGAATGTGTTCACCTACTATCACCTAAACTACTTGAGTTAAGGCTTCCAGAGGAAGCACATTCTAGAGAAAGTTCACATGCCTAATATACTTGTCAAATTCACAATCAACTTAAATGATGACAGAATAAGTTCTTGGTCTGAGATCTAGGGGAAACCAGCATGTTTATCTTAATAATTCCCCTCTGGTTATTGATTACAAGTCTATATCTTATGTATGTTTCCTGTCTCCCTCTAATTTTCTAATATGCAAATGATTGCCATGTATTTTACTGGAGGTAAAAAAGAGAACCAATATATATTCAGAATCACTGTATACATGTCTTTGAAGAGACCACTCTTCATCTAGAACTGGTAGGTTTAAATAGCAGTGCTGACAACATATTATAATTGTACGCTTTAATAAAAGATGAGACATTTACATAAAACTTATAACTGAATGAAAACCATATTATTCTGATCATGAGGGCCCTGTAAAATATAATTTTTGTCAACTAGCATCTGGAAAATGTATCTAGTTGTATTATAGTAAGAATCAGACCACTCTGACTGTTAAATTCAATTCACATTCCTGATCCAAGGGTCAGTTTTACAAGTTAAGCTTGAGTTTTTGGAATATAAACTTGGATTGATTTAATCCACAGGGAATAAAAGATAAAATAATTTAAAATATGGTAAAATAATGAAAATGAAACTGTTCTGTGACTGAATGTAGCATCTGTGATGTCTGACATTTAATCTAATAAAATCTCAGTTAAAGAAAAAAACAACAAAGAAAGAAACTTAGTCTTAAAAAGCTAATGTATTCAACATTATTAATCAGTATAGGAATACAAATTTAAACCACAATGAGATACCATTGCACACCTATCAGAATAGCTAAAATGAAAAATAACAATAATATCGAATGCTGTAAAGAATGCAGAGAAACTGAATCACTCATATGTTGCTGATAGGAATGTGAAATGGTATCACCACTCTCAATAGTTTTCCAGTTGCTTTCAAAACTAAAAATAGATTTCTTACATGATCCAGCAATTATACTTTTTAGTATTTATCCCAGAAAAACGAAGACCCATTTTCACAGAGGCTCTTTTACAGAAATGCTCATAGCAGATTTATCCATATTAACTCCAAACTTGAAACTACCCAAATGTCCTTAAAAAGGTGAATGACTCAAAAAATTATGGGCTACCTATACCATGGAATACTTTTCAACAACAAAAGGCAATGAACTATTGATACATGCAACAACTTGAATGAACCTCAAAAAAAATTATTCTGTATAAAGAAAGTAAATCTCAAAAGATTCATATTGTGAGATTCCATTTCTGTAACAATCATGAAATAACATAATTATAGAGATGAAGAACAGATGAGTGGTTGCCAGGGGTTAGGAATAGGGGAGGAGTTGGGTATGGCCATAAAGAGGGAACGCAAGGAAGTCTTGGAGTGATGGTTCAGTTGACTATCTTGACCATGATGGTGAATTACACAAAGTTACACATGTGACAAAATTGCATAGAGCCACACACTCACACACACACACACACACACACACACGGATGGTGCATGTATAACTGGTAAAATCTGAATAAACTCCATGGACTATGCCAATGTCATGTTCTTAATGTTGATATTGTCCCATGGTTGTATGGGATGTTGACATTAGAGGTTTGAGAAGGGTTACATGAGACTTCTCTGTACATTTCTTTGTAATCTCCTGTGAATCTATAGTTATTTCAAATTAAAAGTTAGGAAAAAAACTAATAAAACACAGTTGTTTTTTAGCAGAACCTATTCTGAATAAATTATTCATTCTACAGTTTTTTCAATAGACATGTATTTTTCCTGATCCACTTTAAGACCATTTTTTGTCCATTTAATTTGCCTACAATTTATTTCCCAAATAATAAATGTCTGTGTAATGAAATAAAATTATCAGGAGGCAAATTCACACCCATAAAGTCTGTTTACAGGTTTGTGAAATGTAGCTACACAAAAGTTATCAAGCCTAATGAACAAAATAGTCATTCCACTCATACAAATAATATGATTCTGTTATTTTAGCAGTTTATGGACTCATTTAAATGAAACAACATTGAGACTAGGAATGCCACAGATCATTCCACCACCAGACATTTTTATCAACTAGGTTGGTGTCCTTTCAATACCAAATTGATAAGCAATCATGGCAGACAGTCTTATTAAGCTAGTTTGCATATTTATGAAGACTCCATAGCTTAATAAACTGTTACAGGGCAATGAAAGTTTATGGAGATCACTAGAAATGTCAGACTAGTACTCCAAAGTCAGAATAAAATTTAGTAATTCTTGTTTAAATTCCAACCCATCTAAAATAAAAACCGATCTTTTTTATTAGCCCTGTCTCACTCATAAGGAAATTCAATTTTCTTATGTAGTGTCCTGTTTACCTAATATTTAGTTGACCATACTGAAGCCCTATCATGAGATAGGATATATGTAACAAATTTTGGGCATTTAAGTTTAATTTCATAAAAACTGACTTCTACTCTCTTTAGCTATACAAATAAAAGTTGATGAATAGTTAGAGAGAGAAAAGGAGAATGGTAGCGAAGATCATAAACAATACACCACTCGATGAAACTGCAACAAGACTACCCCTAAAGCTAACATATTATACTGTCACACTGTGGTTTCCAACTTGATAATGAATCAGATCCTCTTATTTTAAGCAGATCCTTTGTCAGCTTAGAGTTTATCTCTACAGTGACAACTATTACTGTTCAAACCAAAATTATAGTTAAACTTTTATGTATTATATCCACTAAAAGCAACTGGTAAGTTTAGAATTATAATAGCCTTTAAAAGCAAGATTCTGCAAGTTACTTATGGGACTTCAATTACAGCCTGGCCCTTTTTCTCCCAGTGGTGGCGTCTATTAGCTTTCCCCCATTCCTATCCCCTCCCTCTGTGAAGCATGGAACATGGGACAACCTAGAGCAGTTTTCATGACTGAGAAGAGATGGAAAAGATAAATGCCTGAAACTATCCTGTATTCCCAGTCCACCACAGCATATAGGGTTATTAAAATGATTTCTGCAAAATCAAAGAAAAAAGGTACTTGTACTTTTAAGTAACTAATAAACATAGGGGTTGTCCTTGAGAAAGTCGTAGTGGAATTAAAACCTCTGAGTAGTTAATAAGCGTAGGTGGATAATCTTCTTTCTTTTTTTATTTAGCTATTAAGTGTTTTTTTCCACATGTATTTTCTATACAGACCCAGCCAAAAGTGCTTATACTTACAAACCAAACTGCCTCAACCAGTATTTTTTCTACATATTCGTATCTACCAATCAATGGATGATGTTCAAGATAGCTGAAGATAGAGAAAAAAATCCAGGGTCTAAGCTAAACCAGAGGAAAAATAGGCACTAGATTTTTGTATCCTTTACTTTAGAGACAAATTAAATGATTTTTGAGATGGCTCAAGTTACAGCTACTATTAGAGTAGAAGCTGTTCTCTTTTGTATCAAGCTTTCTTCACGAAACCATGCAATCATGCCAAATTAACCTTCTAATTAGGTACAGAAGGAGCCATAATTCACTTTTATTTCTCATTGTTAGGGTTTTCCAACGTCAATAAATATATTTCTTCTTTCTTCCTCAATAATCTAAAATTAAGCAAGCAAATTTAACACCTTATAAAGTTAAACATATTGTAAGAATAATATCTTCCATTTAAAGTCTATGTAAACAAGTTAGGCCTTTTTGACTTCATTAAATCCCTGTAAAATAATTATTGTGACACCCTTATGAACTACATAGGTACAGTATCATTGTCTCCATTTTATAGATGAAGAAACTGAGGCACATAGAAATTAAATGATTTCCTAAAATAACACAACTCATTAACAAAATAATGTGTATACAGTTTCCTTCTGTCTTCACTATGCTTACTGAGACATAAATTTTACAAATACATTGTTTAAATAAAGTTTACCCTAATTTGAAAAAAGTCTTTAAATTAAAACAAAGAAATCTATAGAATATATTACTCATTTCCCTTTTAAGCTTCAGTTTGATAACTTCATATGCTGTTATTACTCTCAGTAACTACAATATACTCTTAAATTTATCTTTAATTAATTCAAAGTAGGAAATCTTTGAACAGACACCTTTTTAATGACTTAATTGATTCTGAAGCCAACTATGTCTTATTTTTAGTATCCTACAAGGCCCAATTCTTAATAATCTTTCCTTTGTGCAACTTAACTATTTGCATGAATCTTCTCTGACTTTTTAGAAACTACGCATGTATGTTCAGTAAAGGAAATTTAGACACATAGCCTTTTAGAATACCACATCTATGGAAGCACCACTCACATGCAGAAATACTATAATTGTATATTTATTAGGAAATGTTTCGAAAAGATGGCAGCCAAGTATCTTGCTCTAAGAAAATCAATATTATTTGATAATTTTCTTTGTTATTATTTTTTATTTTAAAATATTAAGGGGATACAAATGTTTTTGATTACATGGATTGCTTTTATAATGCTTGAGTCAAGGCTATAAGTGTGTCTTGACCCAAAAATTGTTCTTTGTACCTGTTAGGTAGGTTTTGGCCCATCCTCTCCTTCCCCTCCAACCTGCTTGATTTCCTCTGAATGTTACTTCCCTCTGTGCACATGTGTGCTCATCAGTTAGTTCCAGTTTAATAATGAGTACATGTGATGTTTGTTTTTCTATTCTTTAGATACTTCATTTAGGATAATGGTCTCCAGTTCCATTCAAATTATTGTGAAAGGCATTAATTCATCCTGCTTATGGCTGAGTAGTACTACATGGTATACATATACCACATTTTGTTAATCCACTCATGAATTGATAGGCACCTGGGTTGATTCCACATCTTTGCAATTGTGAACTGTGCTGCAATAAACATGCGAGTGCAGGTGTCTTTTTGATAAAATGACTTATTTTTCTTTGGGTAGATACCCAGTAGCAGGATAGCTAGATTGAATGGTAGGTCTACTTTTAGTTCTTTGAGGAACCTCCATACTGTTCTCCATAGAGGTTGTACTAATTTCCAGTCCCACCAATAGTGTATAAGTGTTCCTTTCTCTCTGCATCCACACCAGAATCTATTGTTTTGGACTTTTTAATAAAAGCCACTCTAACAGGTGATATCTCATTAGAGGTGAAAGATATCTACAAAAAGCCATGAAACACTGAGGAAAGAAATTATAGATGACACAAACAAATGGAAAAATGTAATGTGCTCATGGATTGGTAGAATCAACATTGTTAAAATGTCCATACTACCCACAGCAATTTACAGATTCAATGCAATCCCAATCAAAATGCCAATGTCATATTTCACAGATCTAGAAAAAATAATTCTATGCTTCATTTGGAACGAGAAAAGAGCCCAAATAGCCAAAGCAATCTTAAGCAAAAAGAACAAATCCAGAGGCATTCCATTACCAGACTTCAAACTGTACTACAGGGCTATAGGCTATAGAAACCAAATAGCATGGTATTGGCACAAAACTAGAGACATAGACCAATGAAACAGAATGGAGAACCCAGATATAAAAGTATCCACATACAGCCAACTGGTTTTTGACAAAGCAGACAACAATATACACTGGAGAAAAGGAGCCCTGTTCAATAAACGGTGCTGGAAAAATTGGATACCCACATGCAGAAGAATGAAACAGGATGCATATCTCTCACCATTTGCAAAAATTAATTCAAAATGGATAAAGGACTTAAATATAAGGCATGAAACCATAAGAATTCTAGAAGAAACTGTAGGAAAAATTCTTCTAGATAATGACCTAGGCAAAGAATTTATGACTAAGACTCCAATGGCAATTACAGCAACAACAAAAATAAATAAATGAGACTCGATTAAATTAAAAAGCTTCTTCACGACTGAAGAAATAATCAACAAAGCAAATAGACAACCTACAGAATGGGAGAAAATATTCACAAGCTATGCATCCGATAAAGGACTAATATCCAGAAACTACAAAGAACTCAAACAAATCAGCAAGAAAAAAAATCAAACAACCCCATTAAAAGGTGGACAAAAGACATGAACAGAAGTTTTTCAAAAGAAGATAGACAAATGGCCAATAAACAAATGAAAAAATACTCAACATCACTAATCATCAAGGAAATGCAAATCATGATTTGATAATTTTCTAACAGATGGAAATAAAATGTCTTATAGAATAGAGAGCTTCTTTATTTTTAAACCAAAGTATCTTATGGGCTAACAGTGGTCCTATAGAAATCAAATGCCTATGGAATAATTAGGCAAATATGAAAACTATATAACAAAATTTTAAAATATCTCTAAGTGGAAACTTTCAAAACTAGAAAGAAGAAGAGAAAAGGACAATAACAAATGTGACAAAGACACATAATTGTCTTTAATTTTCAAAAAGCCCTTTTAAATGTGTAAGAAAACTATTTTAAAAAGTAAGAAAATTTAAATGGAAACGTTTCAGGAAGATTATTAAAGAGCATATGAAAAATGTTCAACCTCAGTATTCAAAGAATGTTAGTGAGTCGGTTGTGAAGCGTGATAAAGGTGTACTGCTAATGGCATCGAGAACTGGAAAACCCTTTTGAAAAGGAACATGCAAATATATTGTATGGGACATAAAAATATTCATTAAACCTTGACCTCATCATCTCCCTCTTGGGACTACATTCTATATGTGGCAGACACTGTGAGGTCAGGAATGCACCCCCAGCCCAACCTTTTCTTTAAGTGCCGTCTTCTGGTCAAGTGAGGCCAGTGTCACAGTTCGGATCAGGAAGTGAAAAAGTCTACTGCTTTCATTTCTCCTTCTTCCTGTTTTAAATGGGAAAGTGATAGTTGTAGCTGTAGCAGCCATAAGAACATAAGAGAAAAAACATAAATTCTGAACATAAGAGAAAAAACAAAAATATTGTAGAGCTGTTGGGCTCGAAATCAGTGAACCACCAAATCAATGCCAACGACCACCACATAACTTCCACACTTGCTGTGTATGAAAAACAATCTCTGGTTTGTTCGAACCACTTAATGGTACACAAAGGAATGAATTTAACAGGAGAAAAAAGTGATGTGCCAATGGCTATTTATGGCATGATTTTTTATTAATAAAAAAAGTAAGGAAACCTATTGCCTACTAATTGGGAAGGTTTTAAGAAACAATGATGCACAAAAATCAGATTTAAATAATCAGTCTGAAGATCACATATATAGTAGATTGATTGATTATAGTCATGGCCCCAATTTTTTTCACCCATTCCTGTATTCACTCCCTTTGCCATGAGACTTTGCAGTTACTTTCAGCAAAGAGGTGAACCTATTTCCCTGCCCCAGGATTCTGAGTTCAGCCATGGACTTGTTTTGGACAATGGAATTTCTCCAAACCTGACACAAGAAGTTGTGAAAAGGATTTCTGGAACTGTACTTTTCCTCACACTAACATCTTACCCATCTCCATGAAAAGAATCGCAGGCTACTTTGCCGGAGCTGAGACATGTAAAGTAGAGCCAAGTTTTCCCAGTTGTCTGAGCTGAGGCCCCTCTAAAGCACCTAACAGCTAGGCAGCCTGCAGACATATGAGGCAGCCCCACCAAGATCAGCAGAACTGCCTAGACGAGCTAACATAAGAGGAAGCCCAGATGAGATCAGCTGAGCCCACTCCGGAGTAGCTAATTCTATAGACTTGTGGAGTAAATAGATATTTACTGCTGCATGTCACAGAGGTTTTCTGGTTGTCTGTTACACAGTATTTATGTGGCAGGAGATAACTGATACGATGTAAAAAATTAAATTGTTTAAAATACACATTCATCTATTTAATATTCATTGAGCTCCCACAATGTATCAGGCATTATGCTCTGTGAAAAGAGGCAGGATACAGAATTGTACCATCCTATGAATGTGAAGTTGTCAATTATACATATGTATATGGAAAAAGGCTGGGAAGAATGCAAAGGCCATGGGTCATTTTCATTTGCTTGTTTGTTTTTGCCTTTCCTTAAAATGACATCTCCAGCACCACGTTTGTAGGTCGGTGGCATGGAAATGGTGGACGGTGTGAATTGAAGGAGCAAAGACAATGAATGATAAGAATAGGGTAGAAGTGGGTAAGGAGACATTAGGATGACCAATCAGACCTTTTTGGTATAAAAAAATACAAGGCCGTGTTTGTAGCCCCAGCAAAAACACCAAAAAAGATGGAGAGTTGGAAGAGATGAGAGACAGCAAAACTGAGGTGTGAATTTAGTGAGGAGAGGCAAGAGGGGCAAATGCCAAGCAGAAGTGGGGGCTTAGCTGGAAAGAAAACAGAAAGAAAGGATGGGGATAGTTTATTTATTTTTAACTGTGGAAGGGCAGGAAGGTGATAAAGCTGGTGCCTGAAATTCTCTATTTTCTTAAGCCCCAGTGCAGCCGTAAAGTTATCTATAATACTAAGAGTGAAGAAGGTGAGGTGAGGAGGGGACAGAAAGAGCTTTATTGGTCTGTAAAAGGAAACTGAGTGTGGGCAACCCAAAGGATTTCTCAATTCTTTTGAATTCTTTTGAAACTTCTTATCTTCATCAAAGCAGAAGTTATGTTTGAGAAGAATTTTGAAAAGTACTTTGAAGTGACAGCAGAGAAAAAAAAACTGTATAAAAGTAATGCCTTCATTATTATCTTGATTATGGTATTTCTAAAAAGCTGCATTTTTAAAACTCCTTGTTAAGTTATTTAGGGCTCAGCATGGATTCAGTAAGCCATGGAAATTTAAGTATCAGGTATAAAGAGACAAAATATAGACCAAAAAATGCCCAGATGAGAAAATATTTCAAGTTATCTTCATGAACTCAATTTACAATTATAACTTTAATTAGGACATCTTAACTGCTCCATTACTTGATGTGGGTTTTTTTTTTCCCCCACTAATTCTGTTTTTGCTGTCTTAATAGTTTCTGGCCTAAACTGCATTAAAAGATTCTATAGTTGTAAATTCCTTAGTAGCACTTTGGGAATAAAATAACCAAAAGAATGGATCTAACAAAAAATAAACACAATAGAAGGAAATAATGGCATTTTTGTCAAAAATGTTATTTAACCCTCTCATCTCTGCCCCTGCCATATTGTCAATGGAACTACAGAAGGATGTTTCCTTAAGTATGCTGACAATTAAGCTGATATACATGATTTAAGAACTAGTTTAACTTTGACATCAGTCCTTAAGTTTTGAGGGAAAGAATGAAGTCCAAAGTTATTGACACCCACTGTTTCCTTGGCTTCGCCAAAACAAAGCGTAACTTGAGTGAGCAATATGATTTCTTTCATTCATGTATGGCTGTGTCCTCAGCATTTTGGAGGTTGTAAATTCTTGGCATACATGCCTGATAGGGCTAGGAGATAAGTTTGTTTACCTACCAAATTATTTTTTAATTTAATTTTAATGGCTTTAGGCAAAATATGTACCCTCCAGTTCAACCTCTATGTGGCTTCCTTCCACCTACCCCTCAGAGCCATTCATTGACATCCCTGCTTAGTCAGTGAAAGTATTTGGGTTTGAAGAGGAAAGCCTACAGCTTACAGTAACAGAGATGGATTCTATTTGTGTTCAAGCAATTCTAAGTCAAAATCGTGGCTCCAGAACGTATCTGCTTAGTGACCACCGACAAGATGTGCAACGTTTCCAAACCTCCAAAAAGCGTTATCTATAAAATATATTAAATGACTATCTCACCAGGTTCCTTAGAAGTTAAATAAGATTCTGTGTGCAAAGCACCTAGCACAGAGTAATGGCCCAATGAATATTACTTCCCTTCCTCCCTTTTACTTTTTATTGCCAAGCTCATTAGATGAGAAAATAGAGTTGTGTAAATAACTGTTCATTGTATATTACTGCTAGCTTTTCTTTTAGGTGTTTTAAAGTCTTTAGCAAAATTACATTAAGGGAAAATTCTACCTAATTATAAATAATAACCAATAAGTGAGTTGGCCTCAATTAAAACAATTTCATCCAAGACTCTTCAAAACATTAAAGTTAAAATATGTGGCAACAGTATAATTAAAAAGTCAAAAGTCTTGTAATTGCCTTGTTTTTGTAGTGAGTAAAGGTAAATGCATGAATTTTTTTAATTCTCTCCAAAGGACTGTGTTTACCTTTCCCTTGGCCTCATCAGTTTTTATTTGTTTTTTACAGTCATATTAAGGTCCTTTTCAATGACTTCTTCAATAACTGTAGCTTCAGGGTGTTAAGCTTTGCCTTCGAATGAGTGATTATAATGTCTGGCCCTTCCAAGGAATGATACATTCTGACTGGCATTGACAACTCACCAAATGAAGAGTTAGAATGGTTACAATAGATTAAATTCTAAATAAAGATTCTGTTTATGTTCACAAGAGTAGGAGTGAAAGACATAGTCAAAACATCTCAGAAGTAGGTGTAATTCAAGCAGTTTCCTAGTCCAACCATGCATTCTATGTGCAAATCTTTCATTCATATCCAAGATAAATGCTTGCCCACCCTGTGCTTGGAAACCTTCAGCAAAACAGAACTCACCACAACCATGAGCATCTAATTAAATTTTCAGACAGATGTAATTTTTACAGTGTTTCCTTATATTGAACTGAAATCCACTGGCTCATTAGCAGAGCCCTCCCCAGTCCCTGCCAACTAGTCCCTACATACAGAGCCATTGACATTTTATCTGCTCAGAGAACTTGGCTAAAACATCATCTAAGATGAATGCTGCCCAGCTGGTGGCATGCTGTAGTTAAGCCAGTTGATCATTGTTTCTAATGGCCCAAGAATTGATTCCTTTTAAAGGAGTGTGTGTGTGTGTGTGTGTGTGTGTGTGTGTGTGTGTGTGTGTGCACATGCCCATGTACATGCACATATGTGTTTAACTTCTTTATGAATGGAATCTGAGAGAAGAAAAGTTTCCAGTCAGTGTTGCTAGAGGACTGAATCCCTGAATTTTCTCCAAATTGAAGAAACTGCTGAAAATGAAGCGGGGGACCCATGTGACCTGCCTTGACTTTTGTGATGATAGCTCTCCTGTGTTAACAGGCTAAATACCTTACATGTATTCTCATTTAAACTCCTAGTCACCCACAAGGTAGGTATGATTTCCATTGCTTTTTTAGCAAGGAGAAAAGTGAGATGGAGAGAGATAAAGTAATGTCCAAATTCACACAACTAGTCAGTGGAGAAAGCAGAATTTTGACACCTTCACTTGGATCCTAGAGCACAATCTCTTCACCTCTGTGAAAGTAGTGGCTTCTTCAGCATCTAGATACCCAAACAATTTAATGCCACTACTTTAAAGACTACATATGCAGTCAATAATCTACCTAATTTTTCAGTCATATCTTTCATAAGTTATGCAAATTTTAAGGTCTTGGCCAGGGGAATGAAACACCCAGGAAAGTTGATCAAGATGGTTTTCAACAGCATAGATGGTGCTGACACCAGGTAAAATTGTAAATACATCCCTCCTTCTCTCCATCTAGATAATACCCTCCTCCATCTGACTCTCAAATAGAAGTACTATGTAAGAGTGCTAGTGAGGAGTTGAGTAGTTATGGGGCTCCATTTATGCTGTCATTGGACTGATCAACTGTTGGAGATGATTTGTTTTATATTCCTAAAGTCTGGTGGAAACAATTATAACTAGTCCTTAGCTAACAAACCCTTCTCAAGTGACAATACCTAGAGGAAAGAGAACCTTGCCTATTCCAAGTATGGCAGCATGGATCACTCCCTCAAAATCCACATGCAAACATACATTCACTCATACATGTGAATAAATGAAAATAAAACATACTAAATCTGAAATAATACCCACCATTTGGACTATAACTTCCAACCTAGACAATCTGAGAAGCAGGGTTGACTGGATTGGTTGAGGTTTATTTTCTCAACCCACAGTTTATTAGCTATGCCAATGAGGACAGACATGCTTCTAATGAATACTTTTAGATCAAACATTCCTAACTTCCTCCTAATAGAACCCTTACCACGATCCACCTCCTGCTGACTCCAGTAGGTCTCTGATCCAGGAGGTTAATCTAACCAATCATTGTATTCCCAGTGATTGGTTCAGAAACCCTCCTGCCACTGATTGGCTCAGGAATCCAAGTTTAAGACAACCAATATACTCCATGGATTCCCTTGGAGACTATCTGTGACCCAGGGATGAGCACATGACCTAAAGTGATAAGGAAAGCCTGAAGAGTAGACTTTATTCTACTCCTATTAGTTAGGATATTAGTTCAGAAAATTTACAAAAATTTGAAATTAAAACCTATGGTTTATTACTCTCTCATATAAAATTCAAGCTCTGCTCCAGAAAGCTGTCTAATGTCCCAGTTTCTGACATCACATATGCCCTTTTCCATACCAGATTTCCATCTCAAGAACTAAGCCCACCAACAGACCTTCATTACATCCAAAGGGAAGGAAAGGGGGAGGATAATCTTTCTGCTTCCCTTTCAGGATATGACTGGAAGTTGAACCCATTGCTTCCATCTCCTCCCATTAGGAACAACTTGAATCTCCTGACTACATCCAAATACAATGGAAGCTAGAAAATGTCATCTCCAGCTGGAAAGCCATGCTTCCAGATAAATCTTCAATTAGTATGTAACAAGGAAGAATTGATACTGAGTAACAACAGATACCTCTGAAATGTCAGGGAAAGAATTATTTTCTTCTGGACATGATCAAGGAAGCATATTTCCTTGGATGTTGCTGGCAGCCATATTAATACAATGACAGAAGTTAGACTTAGAATAAAAAGGATGCAGAGATGAGGAAAGAACCAAGAGAATAGCAAAGAAATCTAACTGGAGTCCTGATATCCTCATGACTGGGGCCACCCTACCTCTTGACCATCTGTTATGGGACATCATAAATTTCCTTGTTGGCTGAATTATGCTTCTCAGTAATTGCAGCTGAAAAGACCCTAACTCTGCAAAAGCCAAAACCCAAACAAGAGGAAGATGGAAGGAGAGAAACAACTGGACTCCAGTGACCTCATAATAAATTCTTGATAAAGGCTTTACTTTCTTTCATTAGATAGATTAAAGTCATTTTCTTTTTTTTTTTTCTTTTTTTTTTTTTTACTCTATCCCCTCAATAAATTCTTAGCGGTTCCAAGAATACTGATGAGTAGTTTTCTACAGGAATGTTTTACATCATCTGTATTTAAAAACAGAATTAATCTAAGGCACACAACAGGACAGGCTGCTTTGTGCTGAATTGCAGGTCTCTCTAGGCATCGTAACAAAGATACTTCTTAATTAGAGAGTTTCATTGTGATCTCTAAGTCTATTGAAATTGTTCAATGGCTCGGTTTTAAGTAGAGTTCACTGAAGCTGCAGAAGTGTGAATAGTAATGTAAAATAATCATTGCAAACTAAGAACAACACCTAATATCAGCATGAAGCATAAAAGTACAAGAAGGAATGGAAAATGTGATGTTTTCATCATGCTATGTAATGTCCTACAGCTACTTAAATATCCATACAAAATACACTGCATTTAAATTGTTCTAAGTTTAGCTCATAATTCTATAACCAAATTTAACTCACAAATTCATACCTCAGACAGAGCAATATTTACAGTCCCATTGGAAAGACTGATTTACACTTTACCCACACACAGGGAAAATGACTACTTCTGTTACTTGTTGGAGTAGAAATCACAGCAATATACCACCTCGATTTGCAGAGGAAAATCACTTGTAAGAAACACACACTGTTCAGCCAAACAAAACATAAAGATTGTGTCAGTAACATAACAATTATATGTATCTACACTATAAAACATTCACTCTCTCCCCAACCATTTAGACTCCCCCCGCAAAAAAAAAAAATGTTCTCATGTTTAAATATCCATGAGCCACTCTAATCCTGTCTGAGTGACTAATATTGTTACATGAGCTCTAAATAATGAATAGCTACACAAATAATTCTCACAAACGGATACCCCTAAATTATCAGAGCCTGAATTGGAATTTTTTCCTGTAACTGTCTTACCCCAAGTCAAGTATTTCATATCATTACTATGTAATCATTTCTAATATCAACTCTCCTAGTGGAATATGAAAGAAAATCTTAGAACATTTCCTTTGAAATGTAGTGTTCTCTAATAGCTCCTGATCACAACACTTCTAAGAGATATTTCAGCTTATCTACAGAAGTTATTTTATAAACAAGTGCATAAATATGTACATATTTCCTTATAAATCATATTTATTGGCAAATATTCATGCTACTTTCTCCTACCCTTGCTCCTTGAGAAGTATACTTCTCAGCTCAATCATGAGTTTGGTTATATTTGAATGAGTATGACTTATATAATATCCGAGCAGAAACTTTTAGAGGCCATACAAGCTTCTGCCATTAGCTTGAGCTTCAGCCTTCCACCATGAAGAAAATGTTTCTAGCTAATGGCTATTCATGCCACCTATGTCCCAGAATGATGGATACATGGAACAGACTGTCCCCGCTTCACCCACTTCACATCCTGGAGCCCAGTCCAGCAGAGCCAAGCAGAGCTGAGCAAAACTACAACCAACCCGTAAACACATGAGTAAGAAATAAATGTCTGCTGTTGACAGCCAGTGAAATTTTGCGGGCGCTTGTTACTGCAGAAAAAGCTGGATAATATATACCTAATCATGCAGGGATGGGGGACCTGTGACCTTGGGGCCACATGTGGCCCTCTGGATCCTTGAGTGGGCCTTTTGACTAAATCCAAATTTTACAGAACAAATCCTTTTAATAAAGGGATTTGTTCTGTGAAGTTTGGATTTGGTTGAGACATATAAGAGGATATAATAAATGTAACAATAAATTAGCCCTTTTGAACCTGACAATTAAAAATTATTTGACCAGAAAACAATCAATTGGAAACCCAAAGAGTCATTTTCTTCTTAACACTTTAATAAGCTTTACTTTTGTCTTCTCTGACACTTCTTAGTTGAACCGAACAGCCCAAAACTGCTACACAAGTCTTTGAACACTTGAAGGTAAGTGATGGGAAATCCCTATTAAAAATTTCAAAATCCTATCTTAATGATGTCATGGAACCAAACTGAATGCTGAACTAGCTCCTTCCATTTTAATCCATCTCTCAGCTTCTCTAACCTTAATATCATTTGGGTATGATATTCCTACATTCCATTATAAGCACCTTTAAGACTAGATACCCTGTCATGTTCATCTCCATATAAATTCCTCCAATATTTATCAGTACTATGCACAAATAGATGGATAGAGCAGATAGGTATATAGTTCTCCAAATTTACCAACTGCTTTCCAAATTATTAATCCTACCTATAGAAGCCTCTGCTAGGAAGGTCTTCCTCACTTTTTCATGTGACAAGTATTTAATGGATCCTTCAAAACACAGTTTAATTTCATCTTCCCTCTTTCCCACTAAACGGACAGCTCCATGAAGGCAAAGACACATCTTTCCTGTTCAAAGCTATATCCTCAGCATCTAGCATGATGCCCAGCTTGAGGCAGGTGCTCAATAAATATTTCATGTATGGGTAAATAATGCAAAATCTCCCCCAATTCTCTCAGACTGCATTCAACCTCCCTTCTGTTCTCTTATCACAGGGGTGGGGAACCTTTTCATATTGGAAGGCTGTATTAATTTAGCTGTAATCAAATAAGGCCACATTCAAGAGATTTCAATTAGATATAATTAGAAATGTACATTATTTTGTAAAAATCTAATTACTATGTACTTAATAATTTCAAAAAATGAAAACTATTTGTTATTTTTAAAGTTAATTAAAATTTTAATGACTTGTTATGTCTGCTTTTTCTTGGAAAGCATTTGAATATTTGGTTGCAGCATGGAGGCCCACAGTTTCAGTTGATCCTTTACACTGGTGTCAGTCATTTGTGACCTGAAGGACGTCTTGATTTGGGTTCAGTAAGAGAATGTAGATTTGCAGCAATAAGTGATTGAAAAACAAGAAAGCATTTTTCAGGCATGTTGCCAAAGGCATGGGTATCCTACTGCACTTTTCCATATTTCAATTGGATCTTTCTCAGCATCAAACAATGACTTTAAAATGTCATCTACTGAGAGCTCAATCAATTCCATCTGCAGTTCCTTAGGTGCCTTGATGATATCAACTAGGTGAGGCTGAAATGCCAATTTGAGTGTGATGTCATGATTCTCAAAGTCAGTGAACCTTTCATTGTATTCTCCAATTAATAGGTCTATCACAGCTGCATATTCTTCAAATGATTCACATATATCATCCTGTTCATCAATGACCTTTGCTAACTTAGAAAAACATTCATCTAAAATTTCCTTTGGAAGAAGTGTTTTGGAAAAAGACAGCTTTTTCTGAAATGCTTGGATTTTTTGCCACATATCATATACAGACTTAGTTTCACCTTACAAAGAAATATTCAAGTCATTTTGATTTGCCATGATATCACACAGAAATGTTGCATTCCTATAGAAATCTTCTTTCAATAATTCAAATTCCTGATTATGTTCTTAATAAAATTTAGCTATCTGTTCTCACAGAGATAAAATTTTGGCTAACACCTGTCCCTATGAGAGCCAATGCACTTTAGAGTGATAAGGCAAATCCACAT
>CAUYSK010069572.1:0-28100 GCA_963575035.1 Avahi laniger
CTGAGAATCTTGCATGTCACTAAAATTTATATTAAATTAGTACATGTTCAATGTTTTTGACCAGCTGTCTCCTCTCAGGTCCTCAGGGTGTCATTAGCCCCAAGCACTGAGAGACTAGAATAGAGACATCACCATGGCCAAGAGCAATTTATTTACTTGGCCCCAGAACAGCTAATTTGTCTTCATATTCTAGCAACTACTACTCTGGCCACTGCTATCTTGTCTGATTGTAGCCAGTGTTGGCATTTGGAAAGCATACATTTTTAAAAAATGATTTACAATAAAGAGATGACTCAAGAAGATAAATTCCATTAAGTTTGGAAGATAAAATTTGATAATAAATCTTTGGGAAGCCAACAAAAAGCATGTTAGCACATATTCAAAGATTTTTTTTTAAAGACATGTTGGTGATACAGCTAAACAATGTATGAGTAAATAATTGTTGGTTTTGATACAAAAAATTCTTTTGGTATATGCTTCCACTGATAAGTTGTCTGCTAATTCTAATTAATTTGATAACAGATAAACCTGTGAAAGTGTAGAAAAGTTCATTAACTACTGAAACATTTTAGATGATGAATAACATGAAATGTCCTGTATCTAAAGATATGTGTAGGAGTCAAAAATTGTAATCAGAATTTTTCTTCCCAGTTAACACTGACCTAATATTTTCCAGTGCTGACTTTGCCTCTCTAATCTCTTTGGCCCTCTCCCAGTGAGTAGAAATGGAGGGAAATAGGAAAGGCAAGAAAAATAATGTGAAGCAAAGAGTATGAAAGAGGAGTAAATAGATAGCATGTAAAGTAGCAGTAGGAAAAATGCTCTGGAATAATCAAAACCTCTCTAGAAAACAAAAAGAATGTGGTTAAAAACCTACATTTTACTTCATTTCTTCCTCAATTTCAAATGTGGAATAATTTCACTTATATGCATACTAAAAATATCAAAGGCATAGTTATAACTGTTTTACTTCTATCTTGTGAATATTATGTTTCATATAACAGGAAGTGGCCTAGTCCTCTTCCCACTGGTTGTTATCAAGCTCTGAATGAAATATTTATCACACCTCTAACAAATATGCATTTTCTGTTTTAACTTTTCCCTTGGATTTACTTTACCTTTCCTAAGTCTATTTTCATTTTAGAATATGATTTCTTCACAGATATCAATTAACTGTTGCTGCATAACGAACCATCCCCAAAACTCAGTGGCTCAAAACACTAAGGATTTAATTTTTTCAGTAGTCTTTAAGTCATCTTCTGGTTCTTCTGGTTGAGCCAGAAGTGGGTGATGTCAATTAAGTTTGTCCATTCATCTGAGGTCAGCTGGAATGCTATGTGTGGCTACGGGCTGGTCTAGGGTACCTGTGGTATAATATGAAATATATTTGGTTTTTGTCCCTGGTTCTTATCATAGAGCTCCTAAAACTCTTAGAATTTCCTGAGTGGTGGGGCATATTTTGTTGTTCATAATGAACCCCTTTGATAACTCTTGAATTTAGGCTAATAATATTACATAGGGTGGAGCCCCTAGATAATTTTAGAATGGGACCGGTCACCAAAAAGACCAAGTGATTAGAAAATTAGAGGTTTGGAACTTTCAGCCCTACTCACTGACCTCTAGGAAGCTGGGGGGACTGGAGATCAAACTCTGTAAAAATTCTTGAACAAGATTTGATGGGTGTCCAGGTTGATGGACAAGAACACATCCATGTGTCAGGAAGGTGGTGCACCCCAACTCTACTAGGACAGAAGCTCTTGTACTCAGAACCCTCTAGGCCTTGCCCTATGTATCTCTCCATCTGGCTATTCGTTTGTGTCCTTGTAACCTCATTGTACCCAATGAGTCAAAGAAGAAATCAAAAGGGAAATAAAAAATATCTTGAGACAAATGACAATGGAAATACAATATACCCAAACTATGGATGCAGTAAAAGCAGCTCTAAGAGGGGAATTTATAGAAACAAATACCTACATTAAAAAAGATAAAAAATTCCAAATAAATAGCCCAACATTACACTTTAAGAAGCTAGAGAAAGAACCACCTAAACCCAAAGTCAGCAGAAGTGTTTTACGGAAAACAGCATGGAGGTAACTAAAGAAATTAAAAATAGATTACCAAATGACTCAGCAATTTCTCTTCTGGGTATACATGCCCAAAGGAGATGAAATCACCACCTTTTAAAGATATCTGCATTCCCATGTCCATTCCAGCATTATTCACAACAGTCAAGACATGGAAACAACGTAACTGTTTATCAATGGACAAATGGATAAAGAAAATCTGGTGTGTGTGCGTGTGTGTGTGTGTGTGTGTGTGTGTGTATTTACACAATGGAATATTATTCAGCCTTTAAAAAGATCCTGCCATTTGCCACAATATGGTTGGATCTGGAGGACATTATGCTAAGTGAAATAAGCTAGATACAGAAAGAAAAATACTGTGTGATCTCATATGTGAAATCTAAACAAAACAGAGGCAGGGAAGGGGAAGGAACTGGGAAGATGGGGAGATGTAGATTAAAGGATACAAAGTAGCAGGTAGGCAGGATGAACAAATCTAGAGATCTAGTGTACAATATGAGGACTAGAGTTAATAATATTGTATAGGATTAAGTATTTTTGTTAAATAAGTATATTTTTGTTGTTCTTGCCAAAAAAAAGTAACTATGTGAGACGTGAGATGACAGATACGTTAATTTACTTCACTATAGTAACCACCTTAATATTTCTGTGTAGTCCATAACATCATGTTGTAAATCGCAAATGTGAATGAGAAAACTTATTTTAAAGAATAACTAAATAAATAGTCCAGTAAAAGCAAGTAAAGCATATCCCTGAGTTTTGTGAGCTGTTCTAACAAAGTAATCAAACCTGAAGAGGGCTAGTAGAAATTCCAATTTATAGCTGATCAGTCAGAGGTATGGATGACAATTTACTACTTGTGATCAGTGTCAAAAGTCGGGGCAGGCTTGTGAGACTGAGCCCTCACCCCGTGGGATGTGAAGCTGTTTCCAGGTAGACAGTGGTGGAATTGAATTGAATGAGAGGGCACCCAGCTGGTGCCTGCTGCCGAAATGATTGCTCGCTTGACGTGTGGGGGAAAATCCCCACACATTTGGTCGTGGAAGCATTCTGTCTTGTGAGAGTATAGGAAAAGAAAAAAAAAACAGGGATTTTTTTATCCTACACAGTACCTTACACACCTGTCTAATGCTGGTTGAGGTAACAGGCCAAGTGTACTCACATTACGGTGGCGGAGTACCAGGAGAGAATGCAGAATCATGCAAAGTCTTGTGGTGCCAAGGCTCGGAAGTGCTGCATCAGTTTTACAGCATTCCATTGGCAAAATAAATCCCTAGCCCAGCCCAAATTCAAGGTTAGGGGAAATAGATTATACTTGTTAATGGGAAAAGCTATAAAAATCACATGGTAAAGTACACAGATGAAAGGAGAAATAAAGAATTTCGGCTATATTTATTAATTAATATATACACACAGACATGTACAAATATATGTTTTCATATGTACTATATATGTATATACATATATACGACATGTATCATGTGTATATATACATACCACACCATATATTTTTAAAGCTATCTTGTTATTTTTTAATATGTAAGAAAAATATATTAAATTAAACCTAGATAAGTTTGTAATCACTCTTCTATGAATGACTCTCTCTTGCAGTACGGTTCTCAGAAATTTCTTCCCTGACTCTCTGGCACTAATCTAAAACTCATTTAGACAAAATCTAGAATACTTGGAGTGGTACGTCCGCAGACTAAATTAAAACCCATTCAAACAGCCTCTGTTATATTACCATAGAATACTTATTATTATATCAAATCATCTGTTTTCTTGTTTTCACATAGGTTGTACTCCCCTACTAGACGTAAGCTTCACAAGAACAGGGGCCTTCTCTGCTTGCTCATGGCTAAATCCTCAGCAACTGAAACAGCAGGGCCTGTTGTACAGCAAGCATGAACGGGAACAAATCCATGCACAGTTTTAACTGTCTGTGGGGACTTTTCTCCTTCCCCTTACTGGACGGCAGGCAGTAAGCCAGCTTTCCCAGACCAAGACGTTTTGCAGAGAGACGTCAGGACTTTTGGATAATATCATCACTGTTCCTAAGACTCTCAGCATGCAGATCCTGCCCAGCACTGTGCTGGCTCTGGGGGTCCTTTGTTCCCTTTCCTATTACTGGAAAAAAGCGTGTATTTCCTACCCCCTGGTTATAAGCTGAATTGTGCCCCTTCCCAAAATTCCAGTGTTGAAGTCCTAACCCCTCATACCGCAAGAGATGGAGTCCTTAAAGAGATGATTATTAATATGCTAACATGAGGTCATGAGGGTGGGCCCTAACTTAATACGACTGATGTCTGTATTAGAATAGGACATTAGGACACAGACACACTGTGGGAACAACATGTGAGGATGCAAGGAGAAGATGGCTATCTGAAAGCTAGGAAGATGGCTATCTGAAAGCTTAGAAGAAACCAACCCTCCCAATACCTTGATCCTGGATTTCTAGTTCTGTTGGTTAATACAGCCCATATGTAATACTTTATTATGGCACCACAGCAAACTAATACACCCCCTTCAGACCTACACACAAATATGAAGCTCGGTTCGGGAGTGATGTTCCTCTCTTAAGGTGTTCTTTGTTGCATGTTCAGGCCTCTGGCACAGACATGCCCTGAGCGTAATGACTGTGAGATATCTTATATTTTTTCTCTCCTTGTAACCTACTACAACTAATAAACTCAGCTGTTACCAGCATCATCGTTTTGTGGGCAGAGGTAATCTCACATCTCACATAACAGGATTCTCAGCAGATCCTAACTGGATGGGTAGATAGACACATAAAAAAGACTCTGTGTGAAACCAGACAACAGATAAGGCCATTCTGGTATGTAGTAATTGATAAAGACAATGGATATAAAATCTGTTAGTCCTACTGAAAGCAATATTTTAGTTACTTACTTGAATCTTGATTTGCTCTATCCTGCAGAAAGACATTTTTGATTTATATATTTAATGAAACCTGAACTGAAGCAGAAGAGTAACATCTCTACATAAATTTTAGAAATCTGCTTCATAAGATAAAATTGAAGGAACTCAAACCACATATTTATTAGAAAATGATATATAATTCTAATAGATAATATAATGGTACTATGATAAATTAGGGTTCTTCAGAAAACCACAAATCAGATAAAATGTTTCCCATAAGATTAGTCAGTGAGCTAAGAGGAAGTATTGAATCAAAAATATATTAAAGGATACAAAATTATAGCTATATAGGAGGAATAAGTTCTAGTATTCTATACCATTGTAGGATGACTACGGTTAACAATAATATATTATATAGTTTAAAATAGCTAGAAAAAAGATATAGAATGTTCCTTACATAAAGAAATGCTAAATGTTTGAGATGATGGATATGCTAATTGCCCTATCTGATCACTATACATTATATGTATCAAAATGTTATTGTGTATCCCATTAATAGATACAATCATTATGTGTAAACTTAAAAAAGTTATATATATACACACACACACAAAATGGATTAAAAGACATAAATTACAGAAGAATATGCATCTCTAAGCTTAATCTGCAAAAAAGATACATATTTTAAAATAGAATAATAAAATATTAGCTATGAATTTAAATAGAAATAATAATAAGATATTATAGAAAAACTAAAAAAAAAAAAAATACCAGCGTAAACAAAGTGCTATCATTGGGATTCCCCAGGAACAAACTCTGAAAAGGAAATTTGCATAGAGGAATTTTATTTTATTAAGGAGTGCTCTCAAGAGCATCTGCGAAGGAGTAAAGGAAAGGATAGGCAGAAAGAGAAATGGAATTGAGATTAAGGTACAACAAAGTTCCCAACTGATCCTATGGGGAGTTATGGAACAAGGATAGTCCTTTACAGTTGTTTACCACTGAGAAAAGGCGTCAGAATTTTGATCCTCTACAGACTAGTCATTCAGCATAGGCTTCCCCTGGAGAGGCAGAATAATAACCCTGAAAGAGGCAGCTTCCCTTGGCTGAGAGCAAGTCTTCAGGAGGGACTCAGATTTCAACCTCCAGCAGACATCCCTCTCAGCATCTGGGGACGCGAGTGCCTTGGTTCTGACAGGGCAGTCCGGGCAGTGCTCTTTATCATGCTCCACAATTCATTTCTCCCACTATTGATTACTACTTACTTGAAAATATGTGAACTTATCAGGGAATATCACCTCCATGATTCAAATTTGTCTCTTCTCCTGGGGAAAATTATAAGACAAAGAAGAGGAAAGTAAATTACTAAACCTGCTGCTGGTTGCAGGATTGCAACTAATAGTCATCATCTTTCTCCTCTAGACGCACCTTCATCCTTCAAGGGCTAACAATGTTCCTGGTCTACATGGCTTATCTGGTGGACAGCCCCAGACCCTTGTTCCTGAGAGGTTTGGAGCCACTAGTCATCATCCCCTTATCAGGTCATGATGGCATTTCCATCTGGAAGGGAACTCCCAAGAGAAGCTTTAGTATACGTGGGTGCCAAATACATTTCTTCTGTCTGTGTTACCTAACGGCAGCCCCACCTACTTTTGACATTCAGAGTCACTAACTCCTAACGGATGATACTCCTTTTTCCTTGCCTGCTGGTCTCTTGGCACAAGAAGCTCAAAGGGATGGGTGGTAGTTATTGCCCTTTTGATTATGTCTACTTTGGTTTAGATAGTTAAGCTCTGCCATCTGTCTCCTCTTATTGTCCTATCATCTTATCATCTCCACTGCTATTAGGGAGCCCTGTTCTAGAAGACCAGCTCTACCATCAGCCCGATGTTCTAAGAACAGCCACTGTTGGGCTTCTGCACAATGTTGCTCCCCCTCTCACCTGCACATTTCTTATCGATTTAAGGAATTGGAGCATCTTCCATGTCAATCCATGTAGTAGACAGTTAATGGGTTTTCCAGTTTTTCATAGTATATCCTCTCCAGACAGCACACTTGTCTGAACGTTTTGTTTATTTTTTCCAAATTCTTCCCAGACGTCTGGCATTCCTGCTTACTATGGGTCACAGCTGTCTGTAAGCTTTCAACAGCCAATCTAGAATTTTGGCACCATCACCTGGAACCCTTGCCAGGTAGTTTCATCTGATATCATGGGAGTTTTCTCTCTTACCAATAAACTCTCCCTTATTCAACTTTATGTTCTGCTCCTCCCTCCTCACTGATCACCCTGCTCAACATCCAGTCCTATGCATATCCTCCTGGTTGTTTATATGTTGGCTAACTCTTACAGAACCATTCATGACAGAGTCTATTTCTTCCCTTAGCATGTCTAGCACTTGTTTTACTGACTCATACTGTGACTTAGCCTTTGTTATTTATCCGATGTCTGGAGGGGATGTGGAGGTAGACACAAACAGAGGGTGAGAAGGACATACATTGTCTTGCAAAGCATAGCCCTTTGCATCATCTTCAAACAATGCAAAAGTGCTGGCCTTTAAGAGGGAGGAATGGGCCATTTCTGCCAACCCAGGACATTCAGGGAAAACTAGGATTCAAGATTGTCAAGTGAATCAACCCAGATGTCTCTCATCTCAAGTTTTGGGGTTCCATCCTTATCAAATCTGCTGTCCTTGGCATAACAGATTTTATGACGTTGAGAATTTAATTTTCTCTAGAGGCCTGACACCGTTATACTTCAGTTCTGGGCCTGATCCTCAGCTTTTTCTGCCCTTCAATTCTAGAAGGTGAGATTTTCTGTTTCCAAGAAAGCTGTATGAATTTCAAACTCAGGACAAAATGGGTAATTAATCACCCTAAGTGTTTCATTTCCTTACTCTAAGACATGAATGGCACTCAGCATGAGACATTCTATTCCATAGCCCAATAATTGCTAATTATCCTAAACTTCTCAAATGTCTGATATAGCATTCCCTAATCACTGCATTCTCTACAACTGCCTCCCATCCCAATTCAATGCTGTTGGAGTTTTCACAATCACACTATTACTTCATTGCAATTACAATAAGGTCTCAGCCCACCCTGTGGAAAGGTCTGGAGTTGAGTTGGCCCTTAGGAGATGTCCTAATACACAGAAAGTGGGCCAGGCCTTTGAACTCCTTATGTCATCAAGCCATTCCATGAGAACTTCCCTTTGGGAGTGCACATAATCTCCATGAGGCTTCTGCCTCAGCTGTGGGGGCACTTAGTGAGAACCGTCAGCATGCAACACTATTAGCAATTGTGGGAATAAATGTCTTGAAATTTAGACATCCTCTACACAAGGTTATTAGTAAATATGTTTGGGACTGAAACCCACAATGAGACTGAATTAATTTAACACTTCTGCAGAATGAGTAGACCTGTTTTCAAAAGGAAAAAAAAAAAACTCCTGAAAGCACTTTGGAACAATGGCAATGTTAATTTTTACCAGAAAGAAATAGATAACAGATTTCTATAGTCTTATAAAATGTTGAAACAGACTACCCTAGACTTTAAAGACTACCCTATTGGGAGAAATCTTATGCAGTGATAAAAATACATTCAACAGTCTCACAGAAAAAATTATGGGGTAAAGAAGTCTTTTTAAAAATCTCTATTTTAGAATTAAACTCTATCCATTTATCTCAGTTCTACTTTGCAATAGATTTTTCAAAAAGGGTAAATTAATCCTTTATTTCTCTTTCTGCCCAAAGAACCATTAATTTTTTTATGGTGGCAATCAAAAGAAAATATTACAAAAGAAAATCACTCACATCAGAATGTAAAGGTATTGATGCAAAGGTATACACATGTACAAGTGTATAATGGGCAATGATATCCATGCACACAACAGAAATACACTAGATTTCAAGTTCTTTAAGAGCAGGAATTACATCTTATTCATCTTTATGTACTAAATACCTGCCACCATGCCTTATAAGTAAAATGTTTGATAAATATTTTATGAGAGAGGGAACCAATTAGTTAAGAAATATATTCACATAAACTTTATGTCTACACTCAAAATTCATTTCAATTGTCTATAAAATAATTTGTCTGAGGATGACTAAGACATGTTTTAAATAAAGATTTGAACATTTAAATTACTCTCATAGACTTTTGTTGTAGGAATTATATAATTTACTGAAGATGATGTAAAGCAAAAAAGCAGTACATGGTAGTCTGTGTTATTCAATAAATACTATTAAAACTAGCATATATTGATTGGGGATGGATTACATGGCAAGATGCCGCCCGATGCCAAGAAGTACCATAAATAATACAAAATTCCTTCCTACAACAAACGTATAGTATTTTAGTGATGGTAGCATTCAGGTGAACTAACCAAGATCAGTTAAGATAATGTAAGAATTAGGTAGAACAATTAGGTCAAGACTGATAATTCCCTGCTCAGCTACCACTTATCCTTCCTTGAGTAAAAAAACTCAATTTTTACCTGGATTCTTAACCCCCAGAATAAATTGTTTCCCAAACTCCTTTGTAGCTGCAGTAGCCATTGTGACCAATCTCTGGAGGACAGAGTATAACCAAGTGTTCTGTATGAATTTCAAGAGTCTCTTTGAAGAACCTGACTATTTCCCTCCTACTGACACCTAAGAATGGGAACGTGATGATTAGAGCTTTAGGAGCCATCTGGGGCCAGGAGGTAACTGTGGAAAGAGCCCACATGCTGAGAACAGGAACCAGTAAACAGCCTGAGTTCCCAGGGACTGTGGAGCAGCCACACTATCCCTAGAAGGAAAGAAACTTCTCTCTTGCTTAAAACTCTTTATCCTGTTTATATTTGTTTTTTATACTTTATTAAATAAAGGAAAATCTAAATCTAGTGGATACTGTAAGAGCGAAACAGCAATCATTTACTTTTATCGGAGGATTGTGGTTCTAGGAAGGAAGTGTCCTTTGAGTCAGAACTGAGATGATAAAGAAATTCTGAACCTTAAATTTTCCCAGTAGTATGAAAAGACAAGACATGCATGGTAAAATATTTGCTCACTATTAATTACAAAGCAAGAGTCAGTAATGAGAGCTATATTCATTAATGTTCAGTTGTTCCAGTTTTCCTATTTAGCTTTCACAATATTTAAAAGTCTTCTTTGGATTTCTTAAATGAAAGCTATAATTAATTTGACTGGGAAAAGACAATATTGTCATAAACGATTATAATTTTAAAATCACATTGTAAACATATACATAAAAGCCAATTATTCTCAAAACAATTAATTTTGAAAGCAGAAATATATAGGTGTTTATATTTTCATGTACATATGTATATATGTAATGACCTACTTGATACCATTAAATAGAGAGTGCTTGTACTAAGAGGTCTTGTACTAAGTGCATGATAAAATGTGGGACAGGGCCTTCTGAGAAAAACTAATAGAAACTAATAGAAAAGTATGTGAAAAACATTTTCGCTCCATTGACACTTCATTATTTGCAAACTGCAGCAAATTTTGCAAAGTAGGTTATTGTCTTCCTTGACATATACTTCTAAATACATGACTATATGGGCTGGCATGCACTCCTGAGAAGAGTGCATGTGGGATTTGAAAGAATGTGGATGAAGAGTATTGGGGAAACTTTGCAAGTCACATAATATTGTAACTAACCTAAATGTGTTATTGCAAAGAATATTTTGGCAAAGCAAATGATGTTCCTGTAATTGTTTGAAATTGCTCGTCAAAACTCATTCTGACAAGCTATAAAGAGTCTGAAATTTACCCTACTTGCAAGCTAGCAGATTAGCCTACTACAGTTTCACTGATGCTGGCAAAAGACCTGAGACTCCTGAGTCAGAGACAAAGGAATTTCTTATTCATGGCACTACAAGCAGCAGGAGCTTCATGCTTGTATAAATTCCTCCTGTCCCCAAATCCCGTGAAGCCAATAAAGGAGAGCACAGGAGGATACTACACACACTGTGAGCTGCTGCCATAGAACTCAAATTGTTTAAAATGGGCCGCAGGAAATTTCCTGATTTTTGCCAAAAAAGGAAGACGTTATCTTGTTAAAATGGACAACAAATATTTTTTTGTGTCATCTGTGATTTCATTGCTCAGTGCTTTGTAGTTCTCCTTGCAGAAATCTTTCACCTCCTTGGTTAAGTATAGTCTTAGGCATTTTATTTTCTTTGTAGCTATTGTAAATGGTACTGAGTCTTTTTTTTAAGTTTTCTTTTTTTAAAATTTCAGAATATTACAGGCGTATAAATGTTTTGGTCACATGGATTGCTTTTGTACTGCTTGAATCAAAGTTATAAGTGTGCCCATCACCCAGATAGTGTACATTGTACTGATTTCAACCATCCCCTCCTCCTCGCTTCCACCTGCATGATTTCCATTGAGTTTTAGTTTCATCTGCGCTCACGAGTGCTGATCGGTTAGTTCCAACTTAATAGCAAGCATATGTAGTGATTATTTTTCCACTGTTGCACTACTTCACTTAGGAGGATGGTCTCCAGTTCCATCCAGATTGTTGCAAAAGGTATTAATTCATTTTTATCGCTAAGTAATACTCCATGGTGTACATATACCACATTTTATTAATCCACTCATGAATGGATAGCCCTTAGGCTGATTCCACATCTTTGTGATTGTGAATGAAGACAGATTAATGACCAATAAACCTATGAAAAAATGCTTACCATCACTAATCATCAGAGAAATGCAAATCAAAACCACCATGAGATATCACCTAAGTCCAATGAGAATGGCTTTTATCAAAAAGTCCCCAAATAATAGATGGGTACTGAGAGAAATATACACTTATACTCTGTTAGTATGACTGCAAATTGTAACAGTGCAACGTCTATGGAAAATATTATGGAGATTCTTCAAAGAACTAATAGTAGACCTACTATTTTGAATTTTTACTAGGCATTTTAAGTACTAAAAATTGCATATTCTTCAGTTTTGCTGTGTCAAAATATTATACTTCATTTTCTTCACAAGTAAATATCTGAAGTAAAAATATTTAATGGAAGCTCCAATTTGTGAATACCCTATTTGTTTGTCTCTTGCTAGTCACGACAATAATGTAATTGGGCATTTTTGTTTATATATAGTAGGTAGCATTGCAGCAGGAGAGGGTATGACAGAAGGTAAAGATGAAACATATTAATCCACTATAAAATATAAGCATGTTTATAAGTATAAACTGTATAAAATGCCACAGATATTCTGAATCTTTCCCTAATAACTTATGACATAAAATAGAGGAGGACAAGATGATCTTAGATTGTAAAAATGTTCTGGTAACACTTTAAATAATATATTATTTCATATTTTTATGTAGTCAACATTTAAAGTTATTTTTTATAAAAGCTAGTCTAGTAAAGTAACATCACTAATAAATTTGATAGCTTCAATGTTCAAGTACAGACAATGTGATGCTACTGCAGTTAATATGTTTCACACCTTCTTACAATAAGTTGCTTTATGAATATAAGTCAAGGGCACAGAATTTATCTTCTTTGTTAAGTTAAATTAAATTCAGCTAAAATATTTACAATGCTAAACTGAACATTTCCTGTTATACTGAACCATTTTTTACTATCAATATGCTATCATAAGTATATTTTAATTTCTATAATTAAATTTTTAAATACTATGTCATTTTAACCAGTCTCACTTTGGTAATTTTTAAATTAATGTTAATATACAAAATGAAAGTTCCACCCAGCTTTGGATGCGATTTCTGATAATATCAAGTTGATGAAAATGAACTAACACGCCATTATCTTTTCCAAATAATTTCATCTGTTTTTTTTTTTATTTTAGCATATTACAGGGTACAAATGTTTAGGTTACATTTGCTCTGCTTTGCCTCATGCTTTGCCCCACCAGAGTCAAAACTTCAAGTGTGACCATCCCCCAGATGGTGCACATGGCACCCATTAGGTGTCAATATACCCATTCTCTCCTCCCCCAACCTGTCCGACACCCGATGAATGTTACTATTACATGTGCACGTGTTGATAAGCTAATACCAATTATATGGTGAATACATGTGATGCTTTTTTTGTTGTTGTTGTTTATATAGTGTGTGCCATATAACTGGTAACAAGAATGATGAGAGATATTTGGAAAATTTCACACAAGGTTATAAAGGTAAAGATAATTATTTGATTATGAAATCTAAGTCTCAAATAAGGACTTAAAATTCCTCCCTGAGGCACAGAGTAGAAATAAAAATATATTTGCCGTTATTGCATTACAATATTTCAAATAATTTCCTATTTTTTAAAAAAAACTGGTAAAGATCCTAAAAGATAGTTTATTTCTCATAATGTTAAATACATTTTATAATCATGAATTATTAATTAATATAAAGAATTATAGTTGATCTCAGTTATAAAAAGAAACTTTGAAGTCTTTTTTGTTGCATTTTATATAAAATAGCTTTTTCAATCACCTTAATTTACTTTTTAAGAAAATTATGTGGTCAATAGGAATATAATTTCTTCCGCAAATACTATATTAAGTGTAATTTTATGTGTGTGAATTGGTTGATATGTAATTGGGACATATTAAATAATAATAAAATAAAAGGATTTGTTACTGAAGTTAAAATTTCCAAATTTCCAAATTCATATCCTATAGTTATACGCTTGTTGTGTAGTAGTAAGCTGTGGTGATGTCTAAAGATTTAATAACTTATATGACACAGGCACAGTACAGATACTAGCTTTGAAAAACAGAAAAGGACAACCATAAGTGTGCACACCTACAAAACATCACAATTTAGTAATTAACAGATGTCTTTGCACTAGTTCTTTATTGTCTGAAGCATTCTTCCTTTGATATACAAATGACTTACTCACTTGTCTCCTTTAAGTCTTTGCTCAACTATCATCTTATTAGTGTCATTTCTTGACCATCCTATTTAAAATTGCACACATACTTACCGTCTTCCTTATTTTACTTAATATTTATCCACAGCACTTTTTTGTATATAAAATTTTATTGGCACACAGCCATGTCCAGGTGTTTAGCTATTGTCTGTGGCTGCTTTGTCACAACAGTGGCAGGTTATGTAGTTATGATGGAGATCACGTGGCCAGCAAAGCCAAAAGAAACATTTACTATTTAGCGCTTTACAGAAAAGTTTGCCAATCCATACCTTAAATAATTAATTCACTTATTTATTATGCTTATTGTTTGTCTCACTTCACTAGATTATAAATTCCATGGAAGCAGAGGTTTTTGTCATTTTTTTTTCCTTTTTATTACTTCTCTATTCCCATTGTCTATTAAAAGGACTTGGAATATAGTAGGCACTTAATAACTATTGATATATAAAGAAGTGGATGCATGAAAAACTGTCGAGCATTTTTTCCATATATTTGGTCTCTTTACTGGTTAACATTTTTTAAAAGACAGTTTAGTATTGCCTAAAAATAGTCACATACAAACAAAAGATAAAAAGCAAACAGTATGTGAAATAATCTACAACCAACATTATAAATTGTGGCCAATTGTTCACAATAAAAATAAAAATAAATTGTTGAATGATTTATAACATTTTTAATATTATAAATACATTATGTATTTAATTTATATCAAACAGGTACAATCCACTGGCAGAGGGAAAAATTCTAAGTACTTTACCTCTTTGAAAGCAAAATGACAGAGGATATTGCTATTTTGCTTTTAATGTGACCAGAAATGAAAAATGGATTTATGATGTCGAAGGAACTTAGAAGGAAGAAGCTGATTTATTTTAGTGTTTATTGTAGACACAGAAAATACTGTGAAGAATTGTCAGACTTGAACACAAAATATTAAAAAAGTAGATTTCAAAAAGGTCACAAAAAAAGATAACATACAATTCCAACAGCCTTTAGATGTGACTATGGCTTAAAATGAATGTAAAAAAATGTGTTAAGGAAATCCTTATAAAACAATATAAGGCAGTGTCAGTGATGGAGAAAAGAATGCAGCACATAAGAAATTTGAGTAGTTTCCCAAGTTATTGGTTATGTTAAAAGCTTATGTACAGAAATTGTCAAATATTTTCTGTCAGGCAAGTCAGATGAACTGAGACTGTAAAAATAATAAAGGCTAGAAAAATGCATATTACAATTGCTAAGTACAGAAACATAAAGGGAAGGAATTTTGCCCACTGATAGAAGATGATATAATGCTCTACAATAAAAACAAGAAAAAAAAATGCCCACCTTACTGTGGCAGATTGGGTTCCCAGGTGCTTGAATACAGATTCTGAGACAAATATTAGCTTGCGAGATATTTGTTTGTGAGCTCTCTTGGGATTAACGCCTGTGAAAGTGAGAGAACTAAAGAGTTGAGAAAAGGAAGAAATGATTGATAATGCACTAGCAACCAAAAGGACACCCTTGTGGTGCTCTGTAGCTGTGATGGCCCATCAGAATTGATCCAAGTTGAGATAACCAGGCTATTGTACCTTCCTCTTGGCAGGCTACTGGGTGAGGCTGCTACTGGATATGGTAGTAATGTGGATCATGGCAGGTTTCTCAGCAAAGCCATCCACAAATAGGGCTTAAATGTAAAAATGTCTTCTACAGCACTCAAAATTAGATGTGTCTGTAAGGGAGAGGGTTCGTTCTTGAAAGGATATTTGATCGATACAGCATTATGTCAACTATGGGCCACTTAACTTGAATGAGTTCTGGGAGTAGTTCCTCATGGATCTTTCTTGCTGAAGTACTTTGAAGATGAATGGTAATGGTATTAGTTACAACAATTACTTCTGCAGCTCTTGTCAGTACCACATCAGTATGCCATCATCTCCATCCTCTTTTATTCATTCTTGATTACCTTCTACTTCTGGGAACTTATTCGGTGTTGTGCACTATACATAGCCTTGAGGCTTCTAAGACACTGATTATCATGTCCTTCTTGGGTTGAGGTTGCCATACTCTTCTATGTATTCCTGTTGTTAATGTTTTCTATATATTTAATGACTTTTTTCTAGTTAATTTATCCATTGTTGAAAGTGGGATATTGAAGTCACAAACAATTATTATTGATTTCCCTCTATCTACTTTCGATTCTCTGTTAGCCACATAAGTGCACATATAAGAATAACATCTATTGGATGTAGGGCAGGGGGGGAGGGGAGAGGAGGGGACGGATATATGCATACACAAAGAGTGCGATGTGCACCATCCGAGGGACGGACGCACTTGAAACTGGGACTTGGGGGGGAGAGGGGGCAAGGACAACATACATAACTTAAACATCTGTACCCCCATAATATCCTGAAATTAAAAAAAAAAAGAAATACTATTAAGCAAAGAGGAAAAAAAAATCTGTTAGCTTACTATATTTCTGGGCTCTGTTTTAAAATGCATATATTTTTATGATTTCGTATGTTCATGATAATAAACACTTTTATCCTTATAATATATTCAAAGAAGATAAAGAAGTCTCTAGCAACATATTTTTAAAAGCCTTGTGTGATAAAATTCATACAGTCATTTCAGCTCCTTTATGCATAGGAGACTCTCAACATAACCAATGAAAGAATCAATGAACTTAAAGATGAGTCATTAAAAATTATTCATACTAAAACACAAAGAAAAAAAAGAAGGAAGAGAAAAAATATGAAAAAAAGAAGAAACTTACACAGTATCTCTTCTTTCATTCTTTCAGCTTTTCACCTACTTGCATATTGATGGGTATAGAATTTTGAGTTGTTGGTTGGCAGGGTTTTGGCCCTATCCCTTTTACTAGTTTATTGATGGTATTTCATTATCTTCTGGTTTATATATTTTCAGACTAGGAATCTTCTGTGTTTCTCCTAATTTTTCTCATTATATAATGTTTCTTTTTCTCTGGCTTTCTTCTTTATCTTTTATTTGTAGGAGTTTGATATACCTGGGTGATTTGTGTGTGTAGGTAGTGGAGGGACACACTTATTTATTCAGTTTGGTTTTCTATGAGATTTTTGGATCAGTGATTGGCTCTTTTTTTTTTCCAAAACCAACACATACTTCTTTAATGACATCTATAATAGCTTGTTTCTGCAAATTTTATACTAGTCATTTAATTATTTGCAAAATCAGGTGTACTTGTGAATGGGGAAAAATGCTAGGCAATCTTAGCATCATTGACTAGTTATGGCTTCACAAGCATTGACAATATTTCCTTAACATAGCTGCCAATATTCAACTCTTTATGGAATTAATTGGGGGGCATAAGGCTGAGTAATCTGTCATCTCTCACGGGGTGACATGAGAATTTTAATTTGTAACCAATTCCATGAATCAAAAGTCTTTCATATTAGAATAGATTTTTCTGTTCAAAGGGCAGTTTTAAAAAAGGCATCAAATAAGCCCCAAATTTTTCCAGTCATGTTTCAAACATCCAAACCCTCTGTTAAAAAAAGGAAATCAGTTTACCAACTCTTTGATAATTAAAGGATGCACAAGTAAGTATTGCCAGTGCCCAATAGTGAAGCACAGCTCCTCTTCTTTCCCCAAAGATTTATTTGGAGTTATTAATGAATTCAAGCTGCCTACTCCATGCTTGCGAGTCGCACTCCAAAAGACTCACCCTATAATATTATGTCCTGCAAAAATATCCTTCAATATGAAGGAGAAATAAAGACTTTCCAAGACAAAGAAAAGCTGAGGGATTTCATCAACATCAGACCTGTCCTACAAGAAATGCTAAAAGGAGTTCTTCAATCTGAAAGAAAAGGATGTTAATGAAAAATAAGAAAACAGTAAGTACACGAATATAACATGCTCTATTGCTATTATAGTGGTGTATAAACCACTTGATTATATCTTGAGTAGGAAGACTAAAATACAAACCTACCAAAAACAGTTACAACAACTTTTTGAGATAGATAGTATAAAAAGGAATGGATGGAAACAAATAAAAGTTAAAGAGTGGGGTGGGGAGAGGTTAACAGGTGGAATTAATGTTAGATTTCTCTTTGCTTGTTTATTTGTTTATAAGCAGAGTTGTCATGTGTTTAAAATAATTGGTTATAAAATGTTTCTTGTAAGCCTCATGGTAACTTCAAATTAAAAAACCTACAAAATATACACAAAAAAAGCAAGAAATTAAAACACACTATCAGAGAAAATCACTTTTAACAAAGGAAGACAAAAAGGAAGAAAGAAGGAGAGAACCACAAATGAATCAGAAATCAAACAGCAACATGGTAACAGTAATTACCTATCAATATTAACATTGAATGTGAAAGGACTAAATTCTTCAAATCAAAAGACAGAGTCGCTGAATGGATTAAAGAAGAAAAAAAAAAAGAGCCAACTATATGTTATGTACCAGAAACCCACTTCACCCACAAAGATGTACATAGACTCAAAATAAAGGGATAGAAAAAGATATTCCATACAAATGGAAACCAAAAAAGAGCATGAGTAAGTTATACTTCTATTAGATAAAATGGATTTCAAGTGAAAAATGTAAAAAAAGAGAAATAATGACATTATATAATGATAAAAAGGTTAATTCAACAAGGTAATCTAATTATTCTAAATATATATGTGCCCAAAAATGAAGCAAGCATATATGCAAACCAAATGATATAAGAGCTAAAGAGTGAAAGATAGACCCAAATATACTAATTGTTGGAGACCTCAAAACACCACTTTCAGAAATAGATAGGTAATTTAGATATAAAATCAACAAAGAAACATTGGACTTAACATGCTCTATAGACCAAAATGGACCTACTAGATATTTACAGAACATTTCATTCAACAACTGCAGAATTCACATTCTTCTCCTCAGCTCATGGATTATTCTTAAGGATAGACCATATGTTAGGCCACAAAACAAGTCTTAAAAAATTTTAAAAAATTGAAATCATACCAAGTATTTTCTCTGAACAGAATGGAATAAAACTAGGCATCAAAAACAAGAGAAACTTTAGAATATGTAAAATATGTAGAAATTAAGCAATATGCTCCTAAGTGACCAGTGGATCAGTGAAGAAATTAAGAAGGAAGAAAATTAAAAAATAATTCTCAAAACAAATGAAAATAAAAACTCAGTGTATCAAAACTTATGAGATACAGAAAAAGCAGTAATAAGAGGAAAGTTTATAGCAATGAATGCCTCAATCGAAAAAGTAGAAAAGTTTCCAATAAACAATCTAATGATGCATCTCAAAGAACTAGAAGAAAGAGAGCAAACCAAACTCAAAGTTAGTAGAAGAAAATAAACAATAAAAATCAGAGCATAAATAAATAAAATTCAAAACAAAAAAAAGAGTCAACAAAAAGTTTTTTTATTCTTTAAATCAACCAAATTGATGCACCTTCAGGCAGACTAACACAAAAAGAGAGGGGATCCAAGTAAATTAAATTGGAAATGAAAAAGGAGACATTACAATTGATATTGAAGGAATTTGTAGTGTCATTAAAGACTACCAAGAGCAAGCAGATGCCAATAAATTGAAACACCTAGAATAAATAGATAAATACATACATGAATACAAGATTGAACCAGGAAAAAATACAAAACCTGAATAAACCTGTAACTAGTAATAAGATAGAAGCAATAATAAAATGTTTCCCATCAAAGAATAGCCCAGGACCTGATGACTTCACTGCTGAATTCTACCAAGCATTCAAAGAAAAATTAATACAAATTCTACTTAAACTATTCCAAAAAATTGAGGAGAAGGGAATACTACTAAACTCATTCTACAAAGCCTGTATCACCGTGATACCAAAACCAGACAAAGACACAACAAGAAAAGAAAACTATAGGCCAATATATCTGATGAATATAGATGCAAAAATCCTCAATATAATACTAGCAACCCAAATTCAGCAACACATTAAAAAGATAATTCATAATGATCAATTGGGATTTATCTCAGTCATTCAAAGATGTTTCAACATATTCAAATCAGTCACTGTGATATATCATATCAACAGAATGAAGGACAAAAAACATATGATCATTTCAATTGATGCCAAAAAAGCATTACATAAAATTCAACATTCCTTCATGATAAAAACTCTCAAGAAACCAGATGTAAAAGGAGCTTACTGAAACATGATAAAAACCGCATATGACAGACCCACAACTCGTATAATACTGAATGAGGAAAAACTGAAAGCCCTTCCTCTAAATCTGTAACAAGACAAGAATGCCTACTCTCAACACTGTTATTCAACATAGTAATGGAAGTTCTATGTAGAGCAATCAGAAAAGAGAAAGAAATAAAGGACATCCTAATTGGAAAGGAAGAAGTCAAATTATCCTCAAATGCAGATTACAAGATCTTCTACCTGGAGAAACCTAAAGACTCCACAAAAAAACCTATTAGAATTCTTAAACAAATTCAGTAAAGTTGAGGGATGCAAAATCAATGTATAAAAAGCAATTTCTACACGCCAAAGATAAACAATCTGGAAAAGAAACCGATAAAGTATTCTCATTTACATTAGCTACAAATAAAAAAACCTAACAATAAACTTAACCAAAAGCACGAAAGATGTCTACAAAAAAACTGTAAAACTTTGATGAAAGAAATTGAAGAGGACACAAAAAAATGGAAAGATATTCCATGTTTGTGAATTGGAAGTTTCAATATTGTTAAAATGTCCATACTATCCAGAGCAATTTACAGATTCAATGCAGTCTTCATCAAAATACCAATGACATTCTTCATAGAAATAGAAAAAAAATTCTAAACTTTATATGAAACCAAAAAAGAGCCCTAGTAACCAATGCAATCTTAAGAAAAAAGAATAAATCTGGAGGCATCGCATTACCAGATTTCAAGTTACAATACAGAGCTTTAGTGACCAAAACAGCATGGTACTGGCATAAAAATAGACACATAGACCAATGGAACAGAATGGAGGACCCAAAAATAAATACATACATCTATAATTAACTTATCTTTAACAAACGTACTAAAAACATACAGTGAAGAAAAGACAGTCTTTTCAATAAATGCCACTGAGAAAAGTGGATATTCATATGCAAAAAGGATGAAACTAGACTCTTAATTCTCACCATATGCAAAAATCAAATTAAATGGATTAAAGACTTAAATCTAAGATATGAAACTAGAAAATTACTAAAAGAAAAATTGAGGAAATGCTTTAGGACATTGGTCTGGGAAAGGACTTCTTGAATAATAACCCAAATCACAGGCAACCAAATCAACATTGGACAAATGGAATCACATCAATCTAAAAAACTTTTGCACAGCAAAGGAATTGATCAACAGAATAAACAGAGAGCCCACAGAATGGGAGAACATATTTGCAAAGTAATCGTCTGACAAGGGACTAATAACTAGAATATATAAAGAGCTCTAAAAACTTGATAGGAAAAATTAAATAACCTAATTAAAAAATAACAAAGTAACTGAATTGACATTTCTCAAAAGAAGACACACAAATGAGCAATAGGTACATGGAAAATTGCTCAGCATCATTTGTCATCAGAGAAATGAAATTCAAAACTACAATGCCATATCATGTCACTCCAATTAAAATGGCTTTTATTAAAAAGTGGGCAATAATGAATGCAGGCGAGGATGTGTAGAAAGGGGAAATGCTATACGTTGTTGGTGGGAATGTAAATTAGTGCAATCACTAGAAAGAACAGTATGGAGGTTCCTAAAAAAGTAAAAATTAGGCTACCATATGCCTCAGCAATCCTACAGCTGGGTATATATCCAAAGGAGTGAAATTCAGTATATCTCAAAGACATCTTGTTTATTGTAGCACATTCACAGCAGCCAAGGTTTGGAATCAACCTAAGTGTCCATCAATGGATTAATAGATAAAGAGATTGTGGTACATATACACCATGGAATGTTATATAGCCACAAAAAATAATGAAATCCTGCCATTTGGAACAACATCGATGGAACTGGAGAACATTTTTTAAGTGAAATAAGCCAAGCACAGAAAGATGAATCTTGAATGTTTTCATTCATATGTGGGAGCTAAATATTAAAAACAAATGATTTCATGGAGACAGAGAGTAGAATGATGGTTACCAGAGGCTACAAAGGGTAGTGTGGAGGAAGGGATAAAGTATGGATAATTAATTGGTGCAAAAATATAGATAGTTTGATAGCATTTATGTGATAGTATAATATAGTGAATATAATCAACAATTAGCTAAGTTATACTTTAACTAAAAACGGTGGAATTGGAATGTTCTAACACAACGAAATGATAAATGCATGAGGTGATGGATTCCCCAATTACACTGATTTGATTAATTCACATTGTATGACTATATCAAAACATCACATGTATTCTATAAAGACTATACAACTATATGCACTTGTAATAATTAAAAATAAAAAAATAAATAAATTTTCTGTCAGTTTGAATATCAGTGTCATACCTGTGTGTGGATCTGGTGATTGCTTTGTAACTTTTGAGTAACTTTTTATGTTACCTTTTTTTGTGACTGATTGTTGTTGTTAAAAGTTGAACATTTGAGAAGGGGAAAATGGTGGATCAGTGGTGACCTTCTGGCTTTCAGCTCCCAGAGTAGGAGGTGAAGAACTTGGACAGCTACAAGTGGACCGCTCTCCCACTGGAACAGCATCATAAATCTGCAGAGAAGAAGCACGGGACAAGCAGCACTGAAAAAAAAAAAAAAAGGTGAATTGGAGAATCCACCAAAAGCCTGGAAAGTGTGAAATATACAATAGGGAATAGAGCGTGGGACGGCCTCACCCATCGGCCCGCTGGGGCAGTGGGATCTGACCCACAGGAAGATGACTCTTCCTCCACTGACTTCCACATCTGCTCAGGCAGGGAAGTGTCTGAAGTCAGTGTGAAGCTGTGGCACGGGATGACAGGCTGTGTGGAGAAGAGACAAAAACGGAAAACATTTTGAACTCTCCAGCGCTCTGTGCTAGGTCCACACTAGGTGGGGGAGGGACTGGTCTGAGGGCACTTCCCGGGTGCGCAGGAGGGAGTTTGGAGACAGACACCTCACCTCTGGTGGTCTCCGGGACCAGAACAAGGGAAGTGAGTGCCGAAAGGGAGGTTCTGCCCTTGGAAACAGCTGAAGATTTGGCTGGCGCAGGGTGGGACAGAGAGTACAGGATCCCCTGCTAGACTGATGTGAGACAGTGCGTCAGGGAAGCAGCGGGGACAGACTGCCAAACCCAGCACCTACTGTCCCTCGAGCAGTTGCCTTCGGTGCTGGCTTTCTGTGGGTGGGCAGCTGCCATTTTGAGGATCCATAGCCTAAAAACGCCATGACACATGGTCTATCTGGGCAGCACTTCTCCATCCCAGCAGGGCAAGTCCAGGCAACAGACTCCAGGCAGCGTCCCTTCCTCTGCCTGACAGAGCAGGCCCAGCACTTGAAGGAGTGGTGAAGAAGAGAAGTCATATTCTCAACATTCCTTCCCCAACTCAGCTGCTTGCCTTTTCCTGCCGGTCAGACAAAATCCACCCTTGGAGCAGCGGAGTAATGAGAGTGGCTTCTTTTTGGGCTCCGTCGCCCAGTGGCCTCAGGTGGTGCTTCTCCACCTTGGCTAGAATTTCCTGCTGACTAGACAAACCCCACCCTTGGAGGGATGGAGTAAGGAGAGAAGCCACTTTCTCGGCTGGGACACAGTGGCCTAAGGCAGCGCCTCTCTCCTAGCTCTGTGATTGACTTCCCCTCCAACAGGGCAGACCTCGCACTTGGAGGAGGGAAGAAATAAGAGAAGACGTTTTTCTGGGCTGGAACCTGTGGCTGTCTCAGGCAACGCCCCTCCCCCAGCCCAGCAGGGCAGACTCCACTCTTGGAGGCAGGGAGGAAGGAGAAAAGTTGCTTTCTTTGTGGGACTGGCAGGAATCTGTGGGACCTTGGAAGTAAGCAAAAGGGGACAGACTGTTGATTCTGTCCTGTGGGTTGGTTTGGATTATCTAATAAGAACATAACAATAGGGCTCGCCCTTGGTGCCCAGGCCACTGGCAGCTTTGGGGCTTATGGTCTGGGTAGGAAAATCCTGGTCAGAGTCCTTGGGAATTGCACCAATTGATACCCCCAGCCTGGAGCTGCCTCACAAGTATAGCAAAAGAGCCCTGAATAACATATTAGCAGCTCTCCTCTAGCAGCAGATCAAGCAACCACAGAAGTATACACTCCCAGGCTTGCAGGTACCCATTGCTCTTCTTAGTCCACATAAAGTGGTAACAGGGCTCAAGTAACCCTTAGAAGTGACAAGACATTTCCCAAAGACTAGGACATTTGGGGTTTAGAGCCCAATACAAAGGCATTGGAATACCTTGATAATTGATTCCTCCTCACAAACTACAAGTAACAAAAGAGAGGGTAACTCTATAGCCCAACATAGTGCCTTCCATCTCAAACTAGTGGAGGGCAGCAGAGTCACACAAACAAGAATAATTCACCACTTGGGAGACTTAAGCAAGGGGACCAAACTCACTAATCTTTGACAAGAGGTAAAGACAACAGGTCAGAGATAACTCAATAGGCTAAAACACCTCTTAAGGCAATACAGGACCAGAGTGCATCTCCCCAGCACTGTCAAGGAACATCACTTTGAGGACTTGGAGATAAGGCCATAAACCAGCCCCAGCACCCCTAGTTCTTGACAAAGTAGCCTGGATGAAAAAGAATCAGCAAAAGAACCCAGGAAACGTGAAAGATCAGAGAAAAGTCACTCTCAAAAGAAAATATTCAATCTCTGTCAATAGATACCTACTTACACGATATGATTAAACTGACAAAGGAAAATCCCCGGATATGGATTGTAAGAAAACTCAGTGAAACTGAAGAGAAAATAGAAACCCAACATAAGAAGCCACAAGAAAAATACAGGAAATGAATGCAAAATTCTCTAAAGAAATTGAAATACTATGGAAACACCAAAAAAAATCTTAGAAATGAAGGAGGCATTCAAGAACTACAAAATACAGTAGAAAGTCTCAAGAGTGAACTGGATCATGCAGAGGAAAGAATCTCAGAGTTTGAAGATGATGCCTATGTGCTGAATAAATCGGATGAAGAAAAAGAACACAGAAACAAGAGACAAGACCAAAACATACAAGAAATGTGAGATTATGTAGAGAAGCCAAATATAAGAATTATTGGCATCCCAGAGAGAGAAGAAGAACATACACAAGGCTGGAAAACTTATTTCATGGAATACTGGAGGAAAATATGCCTGGCTTGGCCAGAAATCTAGATATGCAAATACAGAGATGTAGATAAGAAGCATACAAAAGTTTTGGGAGACTAAATGTGAAAAGGCAATCACCACATCACGTAGTTATTAGCCTGACCAAAGTAAAATGAAAGAAGCAATCCTTTGAGCAGCGAGGCAAAATCACACTAACTGCAGAATTCTCAACTGAAACTTTATAAGCCAGAAGGGACTGGGTGCCTATCCTTAATCTTCTAAAACAGAATAATGGCCAATCTAGAATTCTCTACCTGGCAAAACTAAGCTTCATCTATGAGGGAGAAATAAAAACCTTCCCAGAAAAGCAATCACTTTTGGAATTTGAGAATACCAGACCAGCCCTACAGGAAGTACTCAGACCTGCATTATACACTGAACAGCACAACAGACACCTACCAAAGTAAAATCACTCAAGAGTTAAAGTCTAGAACCTGGACTCCACAATGGCTCAAAGAGTAAAACAAAACAATAGACATTTATCCAACAATTTGAATGGAAATCTACCTCAAATATCAATCCTATCAGTAAAAGTGAATGGCTTAAATTGTCCTTGGAAAAGACATAGACAGGCAAAGTGGATAAAAATCCACAAGCCTAGTATCTTCTGTCTACAGAAAATGCATCTATGCACAAAGGTGCTTTCAGGCTCAAGGTCAAGGAATAGAAAACAATCCTCCAGGCAAATGGAAGCCAAAAGAAATCAGGGGTATCTATACTTATTTCATATAACATAAGCTTTAAAATAGCAAAAGTAAGAAATGACAAAGACAGCCACTATATAATGGTGAAAGGGAAGCTCCAACAAGAAGACTTAACAATTTTTAATATTTATGCACCCAACTCAGGAGCACCCAGATACTGAAAGCAAACCCTGTCTTATCTAAATATCATGATAAACAATAATGCCATAGTCGCTGGGGACTTTAACACCCCACTGATTGAACTGGACAGTTCTTCCAAACAGAAAATAAGTGAAGAAAGAATGGACTTAAACAGAGCTCTAGAACAAAAGGGTCTGAAAGACCTCTACAGAACATTCCATCCAAATAAAGTTGAATATACATTCTTCTCATCAGCTCATGGAACTTTCTCCAAAATTAATCACATACTAGGCCACAAATCAGATCTCAACAAATTCAAAAAATTAGAAATTATATTGTGTATCTTCTCAGATCATAGTGGTATAAAATTAGAGTTCAATTCCAACAGAAATACTCACTACTTCACAAAGTCATGGAAATTAAACAATCTATTATTGAATAACTATTGGGTCAAGGAGGAAATACAGAGGGAAATCAATAAATTTTTTCAAACAAAATGATAATGGGGACACAAGTTATCAAAATCTGTGAGATACAGCAAAAGCATTCCTGAGAGGAAAACTAATAGCATTAAATGCTCACATCCAAAAAACAGAAAACTCAAAAATCAAAAAACTAATAAACAGTCTAAAAGAATTGGAAAAGGAAGAGAAAATTAATTCCAAACCTAGCAGAAGAAAAGAAATAACTATGATCAGAACACAGCTAAATGAAATTGAGAATAAAAGAACAGTACAGTAGATCAACAAACCCAAAACTGGTTTTTCAAAAAGATAAACAAAATTGACAGCCCTCTTGTTAGATTGACAAGAACTCAAAGGGAAAGGACTCTAATAAAATCAATTAGAAATGAAAAAGGAGAGATCGCAGCAGACACCATGGAAATGCAAAACATTATCTTTGAATACAATAAAAACCTATATGCCCCAAAACTACATAATGTGGAGGAAATATACAAATTCCTGGAAACATGCAACCTCCTTAAGTTCACCCAGGAGGAAATAGAATTCCTGAACAGACCAATATCTAGCACAGAAATTGGAGCAGCAATTAAAAACCTTCCAAAAAGTAAAAGTCCCAGAGCAAATGGCTACATTTCTAAGTTTTACCAAACATACAAAGAGGAACTCATACCTATACTGCAGAAATTATTCCACAACACTGAGGAAGATGGTATCCTCCCTAACTCATTCTATGAAGCCAATATTACCTTGATACCAAAGCCAGGAAATGACACAACAAAAAAACAAAACTAAAGACCAATATCCCTCATGAATATAGATGCAAAAATCCTCCACAAAATCTTAGCAAACCAAATCCAACAGTATGTCAAAAAAATAATTTATCATGACCAAGTGGGCTTTGTCTCCAAGATGCAAGGCTGGTTCAACATAAGCAAATCTATAAATGCAATTCATCACGTAACTAAAAGCAAGAACAAGGACCATACGATTCTCTCAATAGACAGAGAAAACATTTGGAAAAATCCAGCACACGTTTCTGGTAAAAACCCTTAACAAAGTAGTCATAAATGGTACATATCTTAAAATTATTAAAGCCATACACAATAAACCCACAGCCAATACCATACTGAACAAGGAAAAATTGAAAGCATTCCCATTTAGAAGTGGAACCAGAAAAGATTGCCCACTATCTCCACTTCTATTCAACATAGTGCTGGAATTCCTTCTCAGAGCAATCAGACAAGAGAGAGGAGTTAAGGGTGTTCAAATGGGGGCAGAGAATATCAAACTCTCACTCTTTGCTGATGCTATGTTATTATATCTAGAAAAACCGAAAGATTCAACCAAGAGATTTCTGAAATTGATAACTGGATTTGGTAAAGTCTCAGAATACAAAATTAATGAACACAAATCAGTGGCATTCATATATGTCAATAACAGTCAAGTCAAAAATTAAATCAAAGATGCAACACCTTTCACAATAGCATCAAAGATAGTTAAATATCTAGGAATATATTTAATGAAGGAGGTGAGAGACATATATAGGGAGAACAATAAATTTTAATATGTAATAAAATGGTGTATCTTTAGAAAGTTATTGTAATTGAATTAAATTCTTGCTTTATGCCATAATCTGG
>CAUYSK010069573.1:0-46236 GCA_963575035.1 Avahi laniger
TAATTGCAAAATACCCCACACTCATCACTCTCTCGCTGACCACCTGAGTGTTTTTGTGTATCCATGTTCTACGTTGAAGCTAAATTATGAAATGTCCTGACACAATAATGGGTTGTAAATCAGGACTTACTATGTCAGAATGTGTGTCATCTACTCCTGTCAATGCCACATGGAATAGGAGGGAATTTTGACCATTACAAGAGGTCATTCGTTGGCCTTCTGTGCCAGGTACTGTTCTAAGTATTATACAAATATTAACTAATTTAATTCTCATGACATCTCCATGAAGCAGGGACTATTACTAACCTCATTTTTTAAAAAAATGAAACTGAGGCACAAAGAGATTAATTTGCCAAAGGTCATCTAGGGTTGCTGTAACGAAGCACTGCAAAGCGGGTGGCTTAAACAACAGAAATGTATTGTCTCACAGTTCTGGAAGCCAAAAGTTGGAAATCAAAGCGTCCGCAGGGCCGTGCTCCCTCTCAGGATGCTAGGGAAAGAGCTGTTCCGGGGCTCTGTCCGAGCTTTTGGTAGTTCCTTGGCTTGTTTCAGCAATCTTTGCGTGGCATTCTCCATGTCTGCACGTCTCTGTGTCCTAATTTTCCCTTTTTATAAGGACACCAATCATATTGGATTAGGGGCACACCCTGCTCTAGCATGACTCCATCCTACCTAATTACATCTGCAGCGGCCCTGTTTCTCTGTAAGGTCACATTCTGAGCTACTGGGGGTTAGGACTTTAACCTACGAAATTTGGGAGGATACAACTCCACCCGTAACAGTCACCCAGCAGTTAGTAAATGGCAGAGCCAGGACGTGAACCCAGCTGTGTTCTGTTGACCCCGCCATGCGTCATGTCCTGAGCTTGGGCAGAGTGCAGTAAAAATGGTGGTGCTGTGGGTGGGCGTGGGGTGTTAAATACTATACCAGTTGCAGATATCACCCTTATATGGTGCTCAGGGTATTTATTTACTTTCATTTTCTACTTTCATGAAAAAAAATACCACAGAAGTATAGAACTGTGACAGATGTTATACAATTTTTATGACAGATTTTATGTGCTTTTGAGTGTTTAAATTGTATTTCTGGCAGTTCCGATGGTTTTCCTCTGGGGTGTTAGGATTTACATAGGGACACTATGGAATAAAAGATGAGGGCGGGAGAGGGCATGGCTCCCCCTACCCTGCGACTGACTGGAAATCTAATGGCTTATTTTTGCATTTGTTAATTAGTAAATAATTATCGGGCCCTCCTGTTGGGGTTCAGGGTCAGTAATCTTGTCTTTTCTCAGTTCTTGGTATGCTCTTGACCAAAGAACGTCCAGACACACCAAAAGCAAGGTAAGCACAAAACAAGGTTTATTGAGGAAAGATAGGATCACAGAGCGAGATATAGATTTACAGAGTAAGAGCAAGATAGGTTCACCACCAAACGGTGAACAGACCTCCTGTCCTAACAAAAGGGCACTGATTATGGTCCGGGGTCTTGTTTCATAGTGTCTGAATGGGGCCTGCCTCATGGTTCAGATGTCACCATGGAACCACTTAGATGGACAGTTAGCAACATGATAATTAGCCTTAGGTTACTCTAGGTCACTTTCCAAATCCTAGTGTGTCTGGGCTGTCTGGCCTGCAGGCTGGAGATTCCCTGCTTTCTTTTGCAGATTAGCAGGGGTGCCTCCTTCCCCCAGGTGTGGCAGTTGCTACAGGCAGGATTAAGGTGGGCAGCACCAAGACAGGCTGCCCTTGTCCTTCTTCCCAGGTGGGGCAATTGCTCGAGGCAGCACCAAGGCAAGGCACCCACTTTTGTTCCCTGGGAGAATGTCGGAGGTCCCTTGCTATCTACCTAACACTCCCGTTGTGCCTGGCAGTGTGCTGGGAACAGAAATAGCGGGGGAAGTGGGCGGCCCAGGATCATAGAGCACACACGGAAGGCGATGGTGAAGAATCTGCTTTTAACATCCATGAGTGCAATTACCGTGCGTGAGAAGTCCTGAGCATAGTTTCATATCTTGCGAGAAACGGTACTATGGACACATGTGTAGAGCATTTAGACCCCGGCACTGTGCTGTTACTGAGCAAGGAAGAGGACGGGCAGAGGGCGGACTGGGCGAGGTCCACGTGGCTGCTCTCCCGCGCCCGCAGCCATTTCCTGCGTTGTGCCCTTCGTGCCTCTGCCCTGCCCGGCCTGCGTGAGAGCTGGTGTCAGGGGTCCAGCTGGAAAATGATCCACTGGACAGTTAACACTTTACACAGGGGGCGTCTGGGGTCCGGTCTGCTTGTTCTCAAGGCAGAATCCATCTTTATCTCTGTCCCAACTACCGGAAATTGCTCCTTCCGTCGATTCTGTCATTTTCCTAAAGGCGCAGGTGGCCCAGAGCCCTGGGTGGTTGTGGGGGAGGACATACCCAGGACAACTCTCATTGATGAGGAGCCAGCCCCAAGGCGGAGGGGAAGACCCAGGGGTGACCTCAGGGGAGGGCGGCCACTGAGTGGTCAGAGCTCAAACCCTTGTCACCTGTCACCCACTGGTTCCCTAGTGCTAAGGAGGGGGAATGTCTCTCAGCAACCAATGCCTACCATCCAAAGTTGTGTGCTTAGGGATTTCTATGTGAGCTGTAGGGTAACAAGCATCTAATGCTCGATCTGGTGTGTCTACCAGTCTTTTCCCAAGGAATGCTTTTGGTACATTCTTAAGGTCCTTAAAGAACCCTCCCTGGTGTCCCTTTAGATGGTTGTCTGGATGGAGTTGACCCAACCTAATAATTCAAATTCACTCAGTAGCCGGAGCAGGAAAACCCAGAAAAACCACATGCCTTCCAGAATGGAGCCTAACAAGGTTTATTTCAGTCTGAATCTGTTAGACATTACACCCCCATTTCACAGCAGGGACTGTGTCCTAATAAATTTTTATCCCCCATAGCACCAAGCACAATGTCTCGTACATGGTAGGCATTACATAAATATATGTTGAATTAAACCACGTGTTTTGATATTGTCAGTAAACCCTGCATATTTTTGGTAGGGGTTTTCAGACACCCTGTTCCATCTTGCCTCATAGGGCTACCAAGATGTATGAATTTTGACTGTCTAACCACATCCTGTTGTGCACAGGTACTTGCAGCCAAGTGCTCACAAAAGCAGTTGACTGTAGTGATAAAAGATCACCCATGATAATGTTCTGTCATTGCTGCTGGTAAAGGAAATCTTTTGCTGCTATTGTTTGGAAATCAGGTATGAGCTGAGAAAATCCTTCCCGAATGTAGAAGGCAGATTCCAAAACTGGCTCTCCTAGAAAAAGTCTCAGCATTCAAATTGGACCTTAAACAGCATCTCTCATCTTGAGAGGCAAGATGTTTGATATACAGAGTAAATATGCCCAGTAAAAGGACACAGCTGTAGCTCAATGTGTAGATTTTAATCCTTAGTGAAAAGGATTAAAATCCACCCTCCTGGTGGGAGCTTTTAGCATCACGTTGTGAATTCCCAGGTTGGGGTGAGGGGAACTATTGCCCTCTGAGTGGCAAAAAACAAAAAGAACTTGGCTTCAGTCTGCCTTTGCTACTTTCTCCCTCTTCTTCCTCAATCCTGCCTCCCTTCTGTCTAACCCTCAGAACTCCCTTTAAGAAAGTGTGGGCTTACGAGGTCAGTGACCTCTGGGATATTTACCTAGGTACTAAAGTTATGAAACTTGGACAGAGTGATGGGTTTTGGACTTGAACTCAACAGGTACATCTAAAGTCTCTACTGGTAACTCTGTCCTACTTTGTATTGGCCAAATAAAATGCAAACTCAACTGATATAGCTAAGAAGCACGGAGTCCGGAAAGCCACAGGTTTACACCGGTGTTAAATGATGGTTCAGTAAAGTGGTCAAGTGGCACAAGGAAAGTGCAGAAGTATAGGGTCTTCATGCAAAGGCCCAGCTCCTCTCTGCTTGAGTATCCCTCTGTGGGAAGGGGAAGGACTGCTGGAGAAACACCTTGCTGTTCTTAACTGCTCTGACGTTAAGAGCACTTCAGACAAATTGTATGGAAATAAATTTGAAGGGTTGATGGCAAGGATTATTTTACCCATTGGGTGCAGCCTGCTCCATTCACAGCCTTGTTGGACAACTGTCCCGGCTGGCAGTGGTCAAAGACTACTTGTTCATTCAGACAATGACCGTGGCCCAAGTAGGTTTTTTTCTTGTTATTATGGTGGAATGATTAAAATTGGGCTAGTATATAAAGGGGCATTTGCTTTAGGACTGGTCTAAGGGCCGGATACATGTGTTGTGGTTTGTGTACAGCAGGAGGAGAAATATGAGAAAATGCAAGATGCTCATAGTTCTATCTAGGAGGGTTTCTGAAGGGATTTCCTCTGCTGAAGACTTTGCTTGGTGGTATCCTCCTTAAACCAACATATTCTTCACCTGAAAGACTTTACTGTTTAAGATTCAGGAACCAGCTAATTTACTGCTCACTCCATAGATATTCTGCATATTCTGGTATCAGACACTGTCGAGATAAGTGAGATAGACTAGAAGACACTTAAGGGTTGGTAAGGCACGAGGAATCATGGAATTAAAGATTTAGTGGTCGCTCTGGGCTTTCCTTTACAGAACAGGCCTATTTAGCAGGGACAGACCAGGCTTGTTGGTGTCTTGGCTGCTTACCCTGGGAGCATTCCCAGGTGGGAGGAGAGTCTGGCGACAGCAGTGGCTCTCTCCTCTCCCACTGGCCATTTCTCTGTTATTCAGCCATTAGTACGGCCTGCCCAGTATGTCCCATGCATAGTTCTCTTCCATCCTCTCCTGTTTCTGAGTGATCCAGTAGATCTGTCAGGTTTCAGTGTGAAAATGTCAGTTCTTAGTGCGCTCATGGCCAAAGAATGACCAGACGCGCCAAAGTAACGCAAGCATGAAAATGAGGTTTACTGAGGAGAGAAAGATAGGATTATAGAGCAAGAGCAAGCCATAGGTTTACAGAGCATGACACATACACCACACATGACAACTGTACCCCTTGCTGCTGCAGGAAAAGAGCAAAAGGAAGGGCACAAAAGGGACTTGGTTATGGTCTGGGTCTTGCTTTATATTGTCTGGATTGGGACCTCCCTCGTGGTTCAGACGTCACCATGGAACCCCTTAGACTGGACAGTTGGAGTTGCATTACTATGCATGCCGGTTGTTCTAAATCAATTTCCAGACTCGATGGTACCTATGCTGCTTGGCCCTTGGGCTAGAGAGTCCTCTGTATTCTTTCACAGCTGACTTTCTAAGTTATGACTGGCAGATTGGTGGGGTATTCCCTCCTACCCCAGCTATGGCAGTTGCTAAGACAGGATTAGGGTGGGGGCAGGACCAAGATGGAGGCCGGGGGCTCACCTTTGTCTTTCTTCCCAGGTGGGGCCATTGCCCCAAGGCAACAGCACCCTAGGAGACCCGAAACCCCTAGGAGACCCGAAATCCCTCACTATCTACCTAACAGATTCGGGGAGTCAAAAAGTCACCGTCTTCATGGAAAGAGTAGGCATCCATTCATACTCTGAGCATAATTCAACAAAGATGTGACTATCATAATCGTGTTTTGACACAATTTGACACCCAGGACCCAGTGATTTAGAGATGATGACTGTGTCCTGGGTCTGGAACAATATGCTTGTCTTAAATTATTAGTTTCTGGACACCTACTGTGCCGCCAGACTTTAATTAGAAGCTTCTGACCTACTCTCCTCCCTCACCAGGCTTTTTGTGACATGGCTCCGCCCTACTTATCTAACTTGCTTCCCACTCAGGCATAACCTGCATTGCTGGGCATCACACAAGGGTGTGTGGAAAGTGTGTTGCTGCCCACCAGCATGCAGTGTTTGCTGTCAGCCTCCCATCTGAATGTCACTGTTCCTCACCCTGGTGCGCAGCCAGCAGATCTCCAATGAGTATTTGGTTCATTGATTGATCTGTGAAACCACTGACTTTGAGCATCAGCAAGATCATCAATAAAGAGTACCTTAGCTGCCTACTTCAACAGAAAAGGGACATTTTGAGAAACAGAAGAATCTAGGACAGTTTCTGCCTTGGATTTGGGACTGAAGCTAAGTCAAAACACTGCCAGAAATCTGGAACTATTTTGCTGGCTGGAAGTCGTTAGTGGAATCATGAGGAAGCGTGTTTCCTTTTTCTTGAGGCTCATTATAACATGCTGGAAACTGCCCTTGGATCCCAAGTCTCTGTTCTCTGCGGCTCAGGCCTCCCTCCCTGACCACCACCACCTTTCTGTCGGCCTGGCGACCTCCCTGGACTGAAATGAACCTCGTTACTTTCCTTTAAGTCTTGCCCATCCCACCTCACCTGGACCAATATCTTCAATCATTTTCTTTCTACTGGTTCCTGGAATTCATTACCACTTTTTCCCATTCCCAGAGATGGCCTGAAATCTCACCAGTGTCAAAATGATCTTCCTCCAAAGTATTTATTAAGTGACTTTCTGCATGCAGTGCTGGGCTGGGCAAACGCCAAGTAAGTCCACAGAGCAAGGTCCATGCCCTTTAGGGGTGCTGTCCTTCTGTAGACAGCAGGGACGGGATGTCGAGGAATTTTGGTCGGTTAATAAATACAGTACTTCTTTCCTGTGCATTATCTCTCTCTCTCTCTTGCTTTTTTTTTTTTTTTTGGTCTGTAAAATGAAAATGAGATCATGTGCCTAACAGAGCTATTTATAGGAATAAATGAGGTAATTTACCCCAAAGCACTCTGACAACTATAAAATTCCACGTACACATGCTTGTTATTATTTCCATCGCCTGGCATAATGCCTGAAATGACAGGTGCTTGGTAATTTTTTGTTGGAAGAATGAGTAAATTAAATTTAAAAAAAAGCATAGTCCCTGCACTCTGCTTAGAATCAGGCTGGAAAGAGCCTATGCTACTCATGAAATGCCATGAGAACAGTGTATAACAACCTCACTTATTGAGATGTCCTTTTTGGGTAAAAACAATTATTGGAACATAGTTGAAAAGCAGTGTCCCCAGAGCAGCCAGAAAAAAATGTCCCCAAACACATGCACCAAAGTGCATGCACCTTATTCACCAAGATGATCTCAAAACAGAGTCCGCATAGTCTTAGAATTTTATTCATTCCTTTACCAGGCACACTTGGCTGGGCTTCCGGCCCCACATCAGCATTTTGGAGCAAAATGGAAGATGGAAGCATCTAGCTCTTGTTAAAGGAAAATGAACACGGGCCCTGGAGGTATCACTGCAATACAGCCTCGTATAAAAACCGGTATTTTTTAATAATGACCATTTGTGATTAAGTAAAGTCTAAAGTAGATTTAGTATCTTCTGAAATCATTTATGTTATATAATACATTTTGGATATGCTAAAAAGAAAAAAACCGCACACTTAAAATGTTAATTCCAATGGTCAGAAAAATGTAAGTGGCGTGTAGCATGTAGCATGACTGTGACCAAATGGGAAAGGACACTGTAGGTTCGGTGCGTTAGTGTTGGGAGGCCGGGGCAGAGGCTAGTCACAGCGGCGTCTCTCCCTGGAGGAGAGGATTTGAGCAGCAGCAGGTGCGGTGGCAGGTGCCTGCCTCTGTGCTCTAAGTGCTTTATCTGTATTAACACACTGCATCCTTGCAGCCACCCTGTCTGGTAGCCTTGTTATCATCATCCTTTTGCAGATGAGAAACTGAGACACAGAGAGGCTCAGCAACTTGCCCAAGGTCGCACGGAGGTGGAGGTGAGTCTATGCTACTCATCACGGTGCTAATTGCTTCCCCAGGTTTTAAAAGAGAAGAATAACATTCATTGGTAAGGAGAAGAACAACAGGAGAAATGCACTGAGTAAGGATGACAAAGGAAAGGAATTATTAAAATGGTACTTTAAAATATGATGAGAGCAGGAAAAAAGCTGCCATGTAGATTTTTTTTGTTGTTGTTGGATAAAGAAAACTCCATGAAAGAAGTGTGTGTTAGGGAATTGTCTGAATGAGGTATTTGGAGAGACCATCATTCAGAAACAGGAGTGACTATGTAATGGGTGGCTGTGATTTCGTAAAGCTCTTGTTTCAGGGTTTGTGTGTGTTGGGATGTGAGATGAATTATTTTTCCAAAAGCCCTTGCTCTACAGAGTTTGATGCTCTACCAGGACAGAGCTGGCTAGGGTGGCCAACAATTAGGGGTCAGATTTGCTGTCTCATTGCTCTACAGTCTCCATTTGCTCTAGTGACATCTTCTGAGCTGACAGTTCCATCCGCGTTGCCTGCTCATATTTCCAAAGAGAGGGACCATACCTGACTGACGTGCTCAGGAAGCATCCAGGTGTGTGTATATTCACAAAGCTGTTCTTACTGGCTGCTGTATTATTAAATGCACAAAAGACTGCTCATGCAATAATCTGTCATTGATAGAGCACTTACTATGGTGAGGGCCCTGTGTCAGACTACTTGGGCATTTTGAGTTTGACAAATATATATTATATATGTATATAACAAATATATATCTGATATACATTTTTTAAATGGCAGAAAACTTTGTTTTGAAAGGAGAGAAAGAAAACAAAGTCCTTCCCTTGTATATTGCAGCTTGACAAGCTTCAGTGAAAGGGTTGGCTTCGGCTCTGTTTTCATTTCCAGTGGGTATGCTTTGAGTTGGCACACAAATTCAATGTGTGAATGGTGTGGGAGTTGAGAAAGTTGCATTGCTATTTCTCTTCTGAAAATTAACAGTGGAATCCTTATGAGAGCAGTGTAGGCTCCGGAATGTGCCACACACTGTTCTCTAGCTGCATAATTAGGGAGTTCTCCATAATAAAATAGTCCTCATTCTTGCCAAAATTGGTGCCCCTCCTCCCCACCCTCCTCTGAGAGGCAGGAGACTGACAGTTGCTTTGCAGGCTTCTCCAACTCCTATAATTTCGCTGTCAGTGTAGCATCCACACCCTGGCCATAGGGCTTCTCAGGTGAGGCTTACAGGTTCAGTCTACCTGCTCTGAAATCCCTGTTGCCTTTAACCTCCTGGCTCTTCTGCACTCACCGTGAATACCTCACTGACCTCCAAAATGTGCACTCACACTCCTTGGTGAGGTCAGTCCCCCGTGGCTCACTGCTACCCTTCATAGGGAAGACCCTTCCACCAGCAGCAGTGGCATCGTGGCAGCTTATTAGGAACGCAGACTCCAAGGCCCACCCCGGCCCTATGGAATCAGAATCTGCAGTTGAACAAGCTCCCCAGGTGATTCGTGTGCACATTACAGTTGGAGAAGCGCTGGGGTGTATGCTTTCGAGCTACTCAGAAGGCTACCTAGAGTCTATATTCATTCTCAATCAACCACCCAAGTAACCATCCAATCAAGACCTACATTCCTACGGAACATCTCCGATGTGCTAAATGGGAAAATCGGAGTAATAAAAAGGTGGCATCCCTGGGTTTCCCAAGTCAAAATTTTCTCCTCATGGTCACAGGATCAAGGACAGTAGCTTGGTCCAGGAAGGTAGTGATGTGGGGACACTTGATGATTTTGGGGGCCCTGTGAACACAGAGGCTTACTGTGTTTTCATTACACTGGGTGGTCAATGCCGACAGCAGAGAAAAAACATCTGATCTTGATTTTTGACCTGAAGCCACCGTTGGGCAGGTGGGTGGGCGTGCATGTGGGCACTTGTCCTGCTGTGGCATTCACACTGGTGACTTAAAACTTCAAAAAGTTTATAGTTATAAAACAGTTAAGAAACCATTCCTCATGGATATACCAATCACATGTTTAAAGTGTTCCTTTCAGGTTCTTAATGTCACGTTTGACTCTTAGTTTCCTTCTTTCCCATCATCCAAAATTCTGCCAGGTTTATTAATTCTTCTTTAGAAATGTTTTTCCATTAAGTTCCTCCACTTCCTCTCCTGTACCATCCCTATAGTCCAAGCTATTATAGTGTCTAATTAGAACAGTTATTAGATGACTTTCTTGTTTCCAAAATATTTCCCTAAGCACATCTTAAAAATTTCTTTAGCTGCACAGAGTTTCCTAAGATGATGTTTATAAAGCTACTTCCCTGCTACATAACCTCAATGACATTCCATCTAAACGTCTCTCCATGATCTTTAAAGTGTCGGTGACCTGGCCTCATGTCACTTGGACAAACTTGCCATTTATACCCAAAATATTAGTCAAGATTTCTTCCCTAGTATCATCGCTTGGCCAAGAGAAAGTCGCTTTAAGTCTTTACGAATTTTGGTGCTTTTTGTAAAAAGCACCTGTAATATAGGTATTTTCTCAGCTACTTTATTTGGAACCAAAAAAATCACTGCTTGGGGAACACATATTAGAATGAAATCAATGCTCGTTTGGGATGCTTATTGAGGTTACCTCTTAGAACAAATAAAGGAGGAAAAGAAATCTAATATGGTTTAGTCATGACTTCTGGGAGTGTGATCTCATTTCTAAGATTTTAGAGGAGATTATTTTTAAAAGATTACTTGGAAAATACTCCATTTCGGCATCTGCTTCCGGAGAACTCACCCTGTACCAGCATGCATAGTACAGTAACAAATACAGCAGGAAGACACTGACTAGTTCATGTACATCCTCAAACGTTTAAACATTCGGGTTGGCTACTAAAATTTTTCTTTAAAAATCATCTCATTGGGAAAATTGGGTATCATCTTATGAGCAAGGTCGGTTATTACTTGTGTACGTTCAGTATTCCCACCCCTATTGTGCTCAGGCTGGTCCACTCACTGCCCCTCCCGCCCCCTGCCTGCAACACACCCCACCCCACTCATGCCTGCGTTAGGTTCTGGCTCGCACCATTTCCTCACAGTGGACGTCCCTCCTTCTGCCCTCCTGCACTTCTGAATCTTTCTCAGTCTTCAAGGTCTTCATGGAAGGTACCACCTCCTCCACAAAGACCTTCTTGACTTATATAGCCCTCTCTTTTATTCCTTTGTTTTTTAATTAAATTAAATTTGATTGTGTTTTAACAATACAATTCAGCTATTTTCTGATTGTTTCATGTGAATCAGATTCATATCTCCCAGTACCTAACATAGCACAGAGCATAGGGTAGTTGTCTATAAAAGCATTAGTCAATTGCATAAAATACGTGCATGGTTACAATACTGAAAATAATAGGAAGCATCTAAAAAAGTTTAAAGTTTAAATATTACTCTGGAGCAGTGTGTTCCAAAGACTATTTCCTGGATTTGTTCTTTTAAAAAAGTTTTCATGGTCAACTTTGTTTGGAAAATGTTGCCTGCCATCTCTTCCTACTGGGGTCATTGGCCTATTAAAGGATAGAGAAGTCCTATAGAAGATAAATCTGGTTGACTCTGTTTAATCCAAACTATTTTAATAAAAAAATATATTTATTGCTCCCTTTTAAATGGCATCTATTAGCATCCCTGTGGAATTCGTGTTGTATAAAATGTACTCCGGAAGCTGAGCCCCAGCAGATAGCAGAGTTGGCGTCAGCTCCGAGAGCACAGGTAGACCTAGTCGCCCAGAGAGATGGATTCTCCTTGGCAAGTGGGCTGAGGACTGATAGCCCCAAACCTAATGGGGGCACACGGCGGCAGCAGCAGGCGGTGCGTGTTGCCACTGCAAGCACAGGAAGCCAGTAGAAGGAACGGCGAGAGGCAGAGCTGGCAGTTGGCACCAGTGACTCATGGAAAGGGTTGCTTTAGAGTAGCCAGTCTCGACCCTGGCTGCACATTGGAGTCACCCTGGGGAGCTTTAAAACATCCTGACGCCTGGGTCTCACCCCTGGAGATGCTGATGTCATTGGTCTGAGGGGGGGCCTGGGCACCGGGACATTTAAAATTCCCCACATGATTCCAACTGCAGCCAAAGCTGACAGCCACTGCTTTAGGGGGTGGGGCTGCTCCGGTTTGAAAGGTTTTCTTTTTTCTATATTGTACATTTCCTTTATCGAATGTATCTGCTGTACCGGGAATTGCTCTGGGACACTGTCAGCCGCAGTTATGGAAATAACCATCTGTGCTGCTCACCCTGGAGCCTGAGCCTCCTACTCCACGTGGGGTCAGGCTGGTTAGGACAGAATTTCCAGCGCCACCCAGACCCCAGCGGTGACGCGCAGGCGATCTGTGTGAGCATTGACAGCTGGAGGAGCACGGAGCTAGACTGCAGTGCCCTGCGAACAGCAGCTGCGCTCACAGTCAAAGCTGCGACCCGGAGCGCCTGCCTGCGCGGCGGCTGCTTCATTCTCGTCAGTGCCGAAGGCAGCAGTCGCTCTGGCCACCTGCACTTAGCCCTGCTACCCCAGAGGGCAGCTGCCTACCTCTGGAAGGATCCTCCAGGGGCTCACAAATTGAATTTTTCCAAGTCCAGTCAGTCAATATTTTAACTTGGGTGATCCCAAATTGGTGAAAATCTGCCTGGCTGTGTTCCCTTGATGCAATAAGCAGCAGAAAAAAACAGAAATGTAATTTTATTAATACATCGATGATAAATGGTGTCAGAAATGGTTCTTTTCCTTCTTTGTTTTGGATTAAATAAAGATGGGAGAAAATCAGAAATGTAGGCCCTGAGAGATTAGCCCAATCATCCCAACGAATATGAGCCAGGTGTAGGTGCGCCTGTCCCTGCGGAGAGCTAAGCTGGATAGATGGAGAGCGAGGGGGCAGGGCCCCTCCAGACCCAGTGAGCTCTCCTTAGATGTGAAGGATTGTGTTAGCACACCCAGTCCCCCAAGCAGACAGGACCACAACTCGCCCCATCGGACTGGTCTCCGCTCACCTCTGCATTCCGCGGGGTGTGCTCATCACCTTAACAGAAAGATTTCATTGCAGACTTGCCTGACAATGAAAAACAGACCACATGGCCTCATATTTTTGTGGTGAGAAGACATTTGGATCGCCAGCCCTGCTTGCTTTCTCCATTACCAAGCTCACGGAAGGGCTGTCATTCCAGAGCAAACACCTGCCTTCTCAGCGCCCACACGCGGCGGACTCCTCATTCTACTCTGGTTTACTCTCGTGCATTAACTCGTTAACTAGCTCCCTTATCCATTTCGTCAACAGACATTTACACCGTGCTCTGGGAACAGCACTGGGCGCTGGGTATACATGCTCTTGTCTACCTAGAACTCAGCGAAGAACATGTAGTACATAGACTGTCAAACAAGAAGTTTGCAGGAAGAACGTCATATTAAAAGAGGAGACTATAGTATATAACTTCATCAGTAGAGAAGACTAATTTATTAATCTAAATGAGATCACTGCTAGAGATGTTCTGACACATCTGTTTTAAATTCCATTTTAAAAAGAAGATGAAAATGTGATTTGTGTATAAATTTAGTTATTTGAAGACAACTTATTTTCCTCTCCGCAGAACACGTCAGCCCCAACTCTTGACAGTGGTGAGGCGGCATGTCTGGTACCCACATGGTCCTCTGGCTCTTCCCATCGCAGGCTCTGCCAGGGTATGCTGCTAAGGCCCAATGGACCCAGGGGTGCAAGCAGCAAGGAATTGTTCAAGAACTGGTAGAAATGTGCCACCTCGGTCACTGGCACGGCAATATCTGTTGATAGTGATGCAGCAAGAGCCCAAGGCACAAACTGTGTTTACTTTTTGTTTCTTAATTACTCAAAGGGGTAAAAGAGAAAGGCAAGGTTCTTGGTTACAGATCAAAGACCTCCTTCTCACTAGTTTATGTGAAAAAGGAATTCACTGGCGACATATTAGGGAGCTCACAGAACGGACAGGGAGATTGCAGAAGTAGGCATGGGAATGGCGGCTGAGGGAGGCTGGGCAGGAGGAGCTGGTGAGGGTCATGTCACAGGAGCAATCTGGTCAGCAGGCAACTGTCACAACATCGTCACCACCACAACCACAAGCCACGTCTGCATTGCTCCTTCCAGAGTCCCAGTCAGGAGCATTCAGTTAGTCCAGCCCAGACCACGGATCCACATCGTACTTGCATGGAGCGGAGAAGTGTGGCTTGGCAACTTCCAGAACCTACTATAGGAGGTGGAGCTCTACTTCTCACCGAGACATTTACTCTGGATCCCAAATAAGAGGTGAGGTCGGAAGGAAAAACTGTCCTGAGTCGGCACACTCAAGGTTAGGGCATCCCTCCCTACCCTCAATGAGGAAAAGAGTTCTGGCCTCTGTGTCCTGAGCTAATGTTCCTGACCAAATCCTTTATGAGACTCAAATATTAAACTTACAGTGCTAACATTGGAACGAAATAATATCATTTCTTCCCTATTCTTGTCAAGCCTCTCAAGTAAAGATTATATTGTGGGCCAGGTGTGGTGGCTCATGCCTGTAATCCCAGCACTTTGGGAGGCCAAGGTGGGAGGAGTGCTTGAGGCCAGCAGATTGAGACCAGCCTGGGCAACATAGTGGGACCCCATCTTAAAAAAAAAAAATTAGCTGGGCATGGTGGCACCCATCTATAGCCTTAGCTACTTGGGAAACTGATGTGGGAGGATCACTCAAACCCAGAAGTTTGAGGCTGTAGGGAGCTATGATCTCCCACTGCACTCCAGCTTGGGCAACAGAGCAAGACCTCATCTCTAAATAATAATAAAAAAAAAAATTTAAAAAAATGAGAAGACAGTGTGGGCGCTGGGCAGCGCAAACATGGAGAATGTCCACTAAGGACAGTATCTTTAAGGTTGCATCAATCTGCATTCTCCTATTCCATGCCGTTGTCTGTGATAAGAGTTGGTGGGTTAGGTACTCCTGCAGCTTACCTGGTCTTCTGTATAGGGAAGAAGACAGGTTAGACTTCCAAACAAAATGTTGCGTAAGTTAGAACTCTGTTGGATGCAGTTAGCAGAAACAAAATCCAAATTAGCTTAAGAAAAACAGAGATTTTATTTTAAGAATATGGGGGAGATTTGCCAATTATAGTTCAATAAAGCTGGAAAAGAAAGGAATATCGGGGAGGAGTGTGTCTCATGGAATCCAGTGGAATCCAAGTTTGGACTTGGGGAATGACATGAACGCAGAAACTTGAATGCTGTCAGGACTTTGCCTCTAATATTATTATAATTAATAATAATATTTGTGGAGTACATATTATGTCCTAGGTATGCCTTCTGCTTGGGTTCATTCTATTTTTAAAATAATGATGCTTTAAAATCTGAACTAAAATTATTCCATTTTATAGAGGAGGAAGTCTGGATAAGTTAAGGCATGTGGCCAACGTCACACAGTGAGAGAGAAAGAGCAGGTGCAAATCTAGAGCCTGTCCTGGTGACCCTGGCTCATTGCCTTCTCCTGCCTTGGGGAAGACCACTGTCTTCTGTCGCTCTGTCTCACAAACCCCAAGTTTCACACATGCTGGCCATCAGTCTAGGGAGAGACCACACTCTTCCATGTCCCAAGTTAAGTCTCAGGGAAAGAACTATGACCAGCCAGCTTGGTTAAGGTCAGGGTATCACCCAGAGTGGCTCTGCCATCCCAGTAGAAGAGCTGGACGAGGGTGGGGACTTTGGGGCACGGCCACTGTGTTCAGGAAGTGAGCGTTTCTGTGCAGCCAAATGATTGTTATAGTAACGACAAATTTCAACTTTGCCTCCTGCATGACTTTTCATTTTTGCTTTACTTTCCAGCAATTTAGAAATAAATTTAATTTTCAAAGGCAATGACTAACTCATTCCATGTGTCCAGGAGCATCTATTTCTCTGCTCTGTTTTATAGAGATTTTTTCTTCTTTTATTGTTTTTTTTTAAATAATTAAAAAAAATTTTTTTGATTCTCCTGTTTCATGCTGTGCTTGCCTTAGAACATTTATGGAAGCATGGGAAGTATAAATCATAGATTAAAAAAGAAAAAAGACTACAGAGTTATACTCTCCAACATGGTAGCCACTAGCCATATATGACTATTTAAATTTAAATTAATTAAACTTAAATAAAAAAATTCATCAATCATAAAATAGACATATTTTAAGTGCTCAATAGCACAATATAGTTGTATATTACAGAACATTTCCATCATTGCAGAAAGTTCTCTTTGACACTGCTGCTACAGAGGGTTCCAACAATGGCGTGGACTGTCTCTGAGATAATGAGCTCCCTGCAGGAAGTGGCTTGATGACCTGCAATGACCCTCTGGCTCCCAGGGACTTGAGTCCCAGGCTTTCTTTCCCACTGCTATGCTTCCTGTTGATTACTTCCTGACTCGCTTCCATATCCTTGTTCTCAAAACCAACATTTGCATCACATAAACTTGAGTTATTTCCTTTCTATGGTACAAAAGTTGTACAACTGCAGTAGAAATTTCTTGGGCTGGAGGGACATTTATTGCTGATACTGAAAATTTAATACATTTGCTTAATTGGAAGTGGGACTGAAGGAATGTAGGAACTGGAAATGCTGGTTAACGAAAAGAAATGTTTAGATGTGGAAATGCTTCAAAGGCCCCAAAACAGAGCCCCTATGTGCTCCATGGTGGAGAAGTTTCTGTCTCTCTTCTTTTTGTAATGGTCCAGAAAAGACAGAATATTCGAATCTTTAACGTTATTTTGTCCCACTAAAACAGAACTCCCCATGCAGTGCCAATCCACAAATTTAGTTTCTGCAACCCCTTTGCTTCTACTGGGGAGGGGATGTCATCATCCTGTTTGAAAGGGTTTGCCACTGGTACTGTTCACAGTAAATTCCAGCCTAGAGTGGGAGGGGGAAGAGGCATGTTTTGGGGGCAGCCAGGTGGCAGGAAGAGATTCTCTGCCCCCAGGACTGGTCAGAGGACTTGTGAGAATGGGAGCTGCTCAGCTCTCCTTGGCGGTGTGCTGGGGAGGGGGCAAGACATCCTTAGGAGTGACCCTAGCCAGGGAGATTGGACTGTAGATGCGGAACCTTCCAGTGCACCAATGATTCTCATGCCCCAGGACTGACACAGACATAGCAGGGTCTTCAGACCTGAAGGAACCATGGGAGCTGGGACAGTGTGGCCTGTGGGCTGTAGGAACGTGGAACCCCGACCCACAGCAGGATGCAGAGGTGCTCACTCAATAATGATTAGGATTCAGTTGGCCAATAGCTCAGTGGAAGGGAGACTTGGAGTCACATATAACTTGATTTAAGCGATTCTAAAAATATATGATGTTTCTTGTGCACCTGAGTTTAAGAACTGAAATTCTTGCTTACTGCAGTTGGACACACTAACCTGGGACATAAAGCCTGAGCGGCAGGTAAGTGCAGTGTCTGCGTGACCTGCACGGGATACAGATGGTGTGTTCTGGCAGCCAGCACCCAGGACTGAAGGGTTGCTTTCCACACTCTGAAATTTTGACACGAGGTTCATTTGGGGGAGTCTTTTGTGGTTGAGTCTCATCAAAGAAGAGTCCCAGAGTGAGCACAGTTTTCTTCTGCCAAGTCTTAAGACAGCATTTGATTTAGCAGCTGATTGCATGTGGATTTGGCTAAGTGGTAGATTAGTATATGTTTTTTGGAGGTATAGCTTTTAAAAATGATGACTACTTTTCTGAATTCAGGTGGAAGCTGTCTCAACTGACTACTGTATAACTGGCGAGATTAACTAATTCTCCATTTCTTCTGCAAAACATACGAACCTGGCCAGAGCCACTGACATCTCAGCTTGTGGGACAGGAGGCTACTCCTTAGTAGGCCCACGGTGTGGGTGTGGTGTTTGCTTCTTTCCTAGCCTGTTCATCCCATTTGATCGTATCCTGATACCTACACGATTTGAGCAAACATTACTAAAACCGGTGACACACAAGCACACAAAGAAAGGGGATGTGTTTCCAATGAAAATAAGCAATATGCTTTGGAAAGATTCAATGAAGAAACGTCACTTAAAAAGTGCGGTTGAATTATATCCGATGGTTTTAAGTACAGAATCCAGGATTTTTGAGTCAGGATGCTTTGCATTGTTTTCAAATTCTTGGTTTATTAAGGAAATCCAAATGCGACAACGTATACGATGCACCGTATGCGTGGTTCACAAAGAAAGGGGACAATACACCACGCTAATCAGCAAATCTCTATTCAGAGAAAAGGCAGTGGCCAGACAAAGGACTGAGGGTACATACACATTTTAGCTCCCTGTAACATGTGTGCTGTGAGCGCGTACCGTGTGGACCGACCGGACGAGCGCCCTCCACCGGTCAGCGGGGGCGCCGCGGCGCGGGTCGAACCGAGGCCCCACCCACGCTTTAGTTTCAGATCATCTGTCTTCACTTCCAGTGTGCAGATTTCCGGTTACAAAGCTGGTTGAGCATATAGCCGTGGTTCAATCAATACAATTAAACCGTTTTACGTCTCAAATACTTTCTTAAGAATGTTTTGTGATTGGGAAACCTAAAAGAGCAACACCCCCACGCCCCGCTGTTACTGCCTTTCATTTACTTTCGGTAATATTTCAAAATAGATGCTGATTTAAAGGCAGTGGCTTTCAAAAAAGTACAGCTGCCATTCTTTGGTGCCGCTACTCAGAATGACAATGCGAAATGGAAACGAGTCTATGAAAAGGTCCGATTTTCCTATGAATGAAAAAAATTGTGTGTGCAACAGAGAGAGCTCCCTCCTTTCCCCCAGTCCCATCGAGGGACTTTTTGCAGGGAGAGAAAAGCACCCAGAAGGACGTTGCCGACACTGCAGGGGACTTGGCGAGATGGCGGCGGGCTCCTCCCGCCTCTGCGGCAGCGGCGCAGTCAATCACGCAGGCTCTGCGGCAGAGCACGCGCCGCCTTCTTGCAGGGGCGCGGGGACCGCAGCCGGGGCTGGTGCCTGGGCTCGTCGCGCCATCTAGTGTCCGCCGGCGCTCATTGCAGATTGCAGCTGGAAAGTCAGGAAGCTGCAATCTAGATTGTGCACAGGGTGACTTTTAGTCTTCAAAGGTGGATCTCATTTAAAAAGACAAAGGAAAAAATGAATGGAGGGTTGATCCCTTTGCCTGTCAGGTTAATAATCTTAAGGCTGGAAACGCCAAGCGCCAATCATGTGACGTACATAAAGATTGCTCAGGCGCCTGCTCTATGTCAGTCATTTTGTGGGTACCAAAGCTGTGAAGATGAGCCCCAGTCTCTGCGTTCACGTGACCCAGTCTGGTAGGGAAAAGTCGTAAGAACATAAGCCCAGCTACATTTGAATTTCAGGTGAGCGACACATAATATTTTAGTGTGAGCGTGCTCCGTGCATGCTAAAACATTTCACTGGGCATCCTGTCATGATCACTGTCATTATTTTTATTAGCTAAACCTGGCGACCTTACATATAAACAGATGACTGCAGCACCACTACCAGGGCCAGTGGTGGCACACAAATTGCTTGAGGAACTTTGCTCTGGGTGCCGGTTAGGAAGGCTTCTCAGGGGAGAAGTCGCATATGCCAGCGGCTCACCAGCTACAGCAGTGGGCAGGGTGTCCTGGTGGAACAGCACCAGCAAAGGCGAGAGGCCGGGACCTCACAGTCCCGCAGTTCTGTTCTGCTGGAGCTGGGGGGCCGGTGAGGCAGAGAGAGGGCAGGGGTGAGGTTGCTGCTTCGTGGAAGGCCTTCCACTATCTTCCCAGGAGCTGCGTTTTATCCTGTGTACAAGGCGGGTGAAAGAAAGGTTTTAAGTAGGAGAGTCACATGACCAAATTTGTGCTAAGGAGGAGAAATCGGAGAGCAATGTTGAGGATGGACTGGGGGAGTTAGGAAGCCCCACGGCAGAGAGTTCTGGAGGAAATTGTCCAAGGTCGGCGAGCTCAGGAAAGTAGCAGAGTTTGGCTGTGAATTGAGGTCTTCTAACTCCAAGTCTAGCATGCCTGTCACTGTCCCCTTCTAATTGGATTATGATTCACGTGTGCAACCATTTTAAAAATCAGGAGGCGCACAGCATGGTGCCTGCTTTTCCTTCCTGACAGATTAGCTCCACCCACACTTGGAAATGTTGAACATTCTTTGTCCTGCTTTTCTCCCCTTTCCTGCTGCTCTTGTGACCATCCTTAGTGCCTGCCTCTGAGTAGCTCGGCCCTCTTCCCCGCAAAGAGCTCCCCTGCAAACCAGACTAACAGGGCCAAGTGACAAAGTGAATTAGACCCCTCTGAGGTATTTGGCCTTGTTTTCCTTGGGCCACAGCCTGACTTTTTAAAATGCCCTTGGAATGAAGACACCTGCTTTTTATTGAGGAGACTCCTATTCCAGGCCCACGCAGATGGCAGGGCAGGGCATTTTGTGGTTGTCGGGAGTTGCTCATTTGGACCTGGTTCATTGAAAACTGGACAGGAGGCCACCCTCCATGGGGTGGGGTGGGGGGCTTTGGCAGCAGCTTGGCACGCAGAGGACGGCCCCGCGGAGAATGCACAGGTGTTGGTTAACGAGGCTTGTGTACGGGTTAGCAGAGGAAGAAGAGAGGACACACTACTGTCTCATGCATGTATCACTAGAGTCACGTTGAGAGCTTGAGGCTAGAGCTTTATTGAAAACACTGGGATGCATTTAACAGAAGGACGTATAGGAAAAAGGTAAATGAGAAGTACAATATAGTCACGCACCACATAACGACGTTTTCGTCAAGCACAGACTGCATATATGACGGTGGTCCCGGAACAGCATAATGGAGCCGAAAAATTCCTATCGCCTAGCGACCTTGCAGCTGTCACAGTGACACAGTGCAACATGTTATTCATACATTTGCAGTGATGCTGTGGTGTAAACAAACCTACTGTGCTGCCAGTCACATAAAAGTCTAGTACAATATGATAATGGTAATAAATGACTATGCTACTGGGTTATGTATTTACTATGGTATACTTTTTATCAGTATTTTACAGTGTAATCCTTCTACTTATTAAAAAAAAAAAGTTAACCATAAAACAGCCTCAGGCAGGTCCTTCAGGAGGTGTTCCAGAAGAAGGCATTGTTACCATAGGCCGTGACAACTCCATGCGTGTTACTGCCCCTGAAGATCTTCCACTGGGACAAGGTGAGGAGACAGAAGACAGTGATGTTGATGACCCTGACCCTGTGTAGGCCTAGGCTAATGCGTGTGTGTGTGTTGGTTTTTAACAAAAAGGTTTAAAAAGAAAAAATAAAATAAAAAATTTTAAAAATAGAATAAAGCATATAGAATAAGGATACAAAGAAATTATTTTGTACAGTTGTACAATGTGCTTTAAGCTAAGTGTTGTTACAAAACAGTCAAAAAGTTAAAAAAATTTAGATGTTTATAAAGTAAAAATGTTACAGTAAGCTCAGGTTGATTCGTTATTGAAGGAGGAAAATATTTTTATAGTTTAGTGTAGCCAAAGTGTACAGCGTCTATAAAGTCTACAGTAGCAAACAGGAATGTACTAGGCCTTCACGTTTACTCACCACCCACTCACTGACTCACCCAGAGCAACTTCCAGTCCTGCAAGCTCCATTCATGGTAAGTGCCCTATGCAGGTGTAGCATTTTTTATCTTTTATACCATATTTTTCTGCACCTTTTCTATGTTTAGATATGTTGAGATACACAAGTACTCACCAATGAGTTTCACTTGCCTACAGTATTCAGCACAGTTAGACGCTGTACAGGCTTGTAGCCCAGGAGGAATGGGCTACACCATGTAGCCTAGGTGTGGAGTAGGCTATGACATCTACGTTTGTGTAAATGCACCCTGTGACGTTCGCACAACGAGGAAATTGCCTAATGACATTTCTCAGAACATATTCCTGTCATTAAGTGACACATGACTGTGCTTGGTAGTAGTTTGCAAACAGGCACAAAAGGATGCAGTGGATAAATGTATAAAAAATTACAGACACGCTTAGCTTTATCGGTTGTAAGGTGACTTAAAAAGGAGTCCTTTTAAATGACCAGCAAGTGTCTATGGAGCACCTGCCATGCGAGTGTCCTCCAGCACTGTCGGGCCCGCCGTGGCCGCCTGGCCAGAAGACGCACTGGACTGTGAGAGACCTGGCTGCCGCCCCAGCTGGGAGCGAACAGAGCGCCGGAGGCGACGGCACGGGTGTTGGTGCTGAGGCCCGTGAATGGTCGGGGGGAGCACGCACTCCAGGAGGATGGCGAGTACGTGAGACTTACGTATTTGTAGTGAGTATAACTGTGATTCCACAAATTCATTTTCTTTCATTCAAATTAAACCTGGCTCTGAACCCTCCTCCCCGACCTCCATCTGGAGATGGATTTATTCTGAGGTGTCGCTGGTGCCTTCCTCCCCAACCCCAATACCACCACCACCGTCATTACCACCACACACCAGCAGCAGCGGCAGAAGTTGAATAATCCAGGAGGCCCACGAGGTGCCTGGAAAAGAGGCCAGGCTTCTGGTACCCATTTCTAAGTTTTCTGCCAATATCTGGATGGTCCATGTCTGCACTGAGCTTGAGGCTTTGTATTCTTTCAAAGTTCTTTGGGGAACTTTACTGACCCGGGGACCCCTGGTACCGGGTCTGTCTTTGGAAGCGCCATGGAGCACCGAGCGCCTCTGGGCTTCAGCCACCTCCTGGGGCTGCTGCATGGAGAGGGCCTGAGCCCAGCCCTCACCCAGCCCTCGGGCTGCACTCCTCTTCCTCCCTGTCTCCCTCTCGTCTCCCAGCAGCACTTCTGCAGTGAGATGAAAACAGGATCTCAAAAGACATGATGCAATATTCTAGCAGCTCCCATTTTCTGTGTGGAGGATGGATCGGGGGGAATATAAAGGGCCTCACTGACCTCTTGAAATCTGGGAGGGGAGCCAGAGGAAGGAAAATATTGAGAATTCAGTGCAAGTTAGTGTCTCAATAAATCATCCTGCTACAGATTATTATGCCATTTGTAGCCCATGCAGAGAGGAGGCAGAGCACGGCAAGTGCGTGGAATCTTGGTTCTTGCTCTCCACCGACCTTGCCCCAATTTCCTTATAAATAAACCAAAGGTGGTAACGATAGTACCTGTCCCAGCTGTTGCTGGGAGGATCAAATGGGTTAATACATACCTGGCACTTAGTGCGATACTGGGACTAGCGAAGGCAGCAAACGTTAGCCGTTGTTATCGTTATACCTCTGGTTTCACGGATGCGAATACCCGCCCTTCCTCATAGCACACTTTGAAAACGTTACTCCAGCAACAACATCTGTCGCTTTTCTGAAAGCTGACAATACCTCCCTCTCCATAACCAACTACGACAGGAAAAGAAGAAAAGAGGGGCCGAGGAGGTTGTGCCCCATCCTGTACTAAGTGTGCTGGCCAAAGGTGCACTTCTGGCCTTTGCCTGCCCAGATGGTCCATACACCCAGGGGAAGGGAATGTTCCAGCTGTGACGATGTTCCTGACTGAATGATGTCAGGAGTCTACGGGAGGGTGGCGGGATGTGCTCTGTGCAGACGGAGCGCGTCACCATTAGAGGTGTGCGTCTTGCAGGTGGAAAGAGCCCTGGATCAGGCGTCTTCTCCTGTGCCCTCACCTGGCTTTGTCTCTCGACTCTGTAAGCATCATTTCCTCAGAGGTGTCTCTTCTGTCCCCAATCTAAATTAGCTGCCAGCTGTCATTCTCTCTCATAGTTTCCTCTCCTTTACTATTAGCCTTTATCCGGTTTGCAATGAGGGCTATTTTGTGCGTTTATTTGTTCAGTGTCGTCTCCCCCAGTAGGCGATACAGCTCTAGAGGGCGGGGATTAAGTGTGTTCTATTGACCAAGTACAATCACTTAGCTCTAACTTTTTAATCTGTCAAATGAGGTTGGTAATACTGCTTTTGCCTACCTCACTGAGCTGTGAAATTAAAAAAGATAATACATGGGAAACTTGCTTGTAAATCATAGAACATGGTGTGGATTTAGCTCTGCTTAGTGCTGTGTCTATTTGAACATACAGCGCAAGCTGAGGACTTGTGAAATGAGCTCCCAGACAGATTAGCTTTGTTAGATGAGATAATAGAGGGAGGTGGTCAGAACAGGATGTACACTGTGATAGCTCTTATTGCATAAAGTCAAAGACAGCAGCCTCTAAAAATACCGTATTCACTTAGTCCACCCCTCATAAGCTTGAAATAGTTAAATAGGAGCCCCCGTGGCCGGAGACGTCTAAACACATGCGGGTGTGAGTAACCCGGAGCCTTGCATTCTGTACACTGGGGGAGGTTTCGAAAGTTAGTTCTCAAGCGAGTTGTTCCTTTCCTACCAAGAGGCAGGGTGCCCACTATGACATCTTCCCTGCTCCACAGCGGTGAGACTGCAGAGGGCGGGAAGACACTTCCAGGGAAGGGGCTGCGGCTGCCAGCGTTGCACAGAGAGCAAACGGGAGGAGCGTGCATGTCCTTGGGCTCAGACAGTGCACAGGTACGTGCAGCGTCATCTTCGCAACAGGAGAGGTGGAGCCGGGGACATGTAGTTGATGAATACCCCAGTCCCAGGCTGCGACTGCTCTGCTTTTGATAGATGAACCAGGAAATAAGAAATTATCCATTTTGTTGGCCAGTGAGGGGCAATCACTGAGGCTGGGAACCCAAAGAGCAAATGGCACCAAATCAGGAGGATAAAATGGAAAAGATTAGATTGGATCCCCAGAAGACGTATCTCTTTCCTAACCCACTCTCGGGTTTTGTCGTGTTTCTTAGGGAGGAAGGACAAGGTGTTGACACCACAACTGCGTGGATATTCCACGTTGCTCGATGTGCACATGCTTGTGGTTTAACTGGCCACTTAGTAAGCTGCGCCGAGTCTGTTTGCATGTTTTGCGGTGTCCCTGCCACAGGGTTCCCTGTGGTTAGAGGGGAATCTAGTTTTTCCTAGACCCTCAGCTCAGGCCTGAGTGAGGCTTTTCTTACTATGCCTTTACAGAGTTGTGACTGCCTGGAACAGAAGCAAAGGTGAGTAGGGAGTCCAGGGTAGGTAGCAGGTCAGAGCAAACAGAAACAGGCCCTGGATGGGGCGGCAGGTGGACCGGACACTGGATCCACAGGCAGACAGCTCCACTGCAGATGCGAGTTAAGTTACATGGACAAGGGCTGAGGTCGAGAAAGTGGGGTAAGCAAAGTCACACGTGACAACATGGGGAAATGGGCTGGTGGCCAGAAGGGGTACAAACCTGTCACACTTTTTAAAAAAATCTTAATTTGTTAAATGAGTGATTACCACCAGCTTAATTACTTGATTTTAGGCCCAGAAAGATTGGGGTTAACTTTACTGTCATCTGTCATGAAACCGTGGCCACAGAAAGAGGCTTCTATCAGGCCAGGTACTGCAGGAGCCCACCCCTTGTTCCTTCCTGATTTTCTAGCTGGTGCGAGAACCGTGTTGCAGGAGAGGTCAGCGCAGGGCACGGCGGGAGCATCAGAGAGCAGCAGAGCTGGCGGAGCCAGGGGGTCCTCTGGAAGCCTGTCATTGATGCCGAGGGAGAAGGCCAGGGCCGCTCTGGGGTGGGGTGCTGTGGGGGAGACCAGGCCTGCACCGTGTGCTTGGGGGCCACACAGGAAAAGGGAGCAGCCCAGGGAGGCCCTGGAGCAGGACACACAGACCGAGAAGCCGAGGGCGAGGAAGGGGAAGGCGTCTTGCTCCACCGTGTGCCCAAGGGCAGGCTCTGCCCTGCAGGAGCAGGTAGCGCAGTCACTCAGGGAACAGTCACTGCTCCACCTGCCCTTGGGGTCCAGGAGGAAAGTGCTCACTCTCTCTTGACATGTGACACGCTGACTGTGGAGGTGAGTATCGGAAGAGTCCCACGAAAGTCAACAAGGTATTAAAACGGATCCTTAAAAACGAAAGAGCAGCCTGAAAGTCAGTAGCGTGGGAGGTGGAGGCGTGTGCTCTTCTGCGGAGCCGTGGGGTTTGCAGAGGAGACAGGGGAGCTTTGTGCGCCCTGAGCAGTGAGCGAGCTGCCACTCCTCTGTCCCTCAGGCCGGCTGCGTTCCCAGCAGCATGCAGCGGCTGCTCTCCACTCTCCTCCTCGCTGGCCTGGCGCAGGTAAGTTCCCTCTCCTCTCTCCTTGCCTCCTGGAGACCACAGCCATGCTTAGTTCTTCGGACTAAAAATTTTAAAAATGAAGATGGGGGAAGAGGGAGGATAAATTACTTGTGGAAACAGTTCCTAAGAAATAGGAAGCCATTTTCCTCTCCAAATAAAGATCTGCTTTAGTTCATTAGCTTCATGAAAGAAACGTAAACCATTTCTCCCTTTCAGCCATTGGCGCTGAAGCCTGCTTTTGCCGTGTCTGAACAGCCCCCACACTTTATATATATTTTCGTAGCGCAGTCCAAGGCACAGCGCCTACTCGGGACGCGCCGTCCGGCCGGCGCGGGGCAGGACACAGTGTCTCTTCATGCTGGTTCCAGGCTGGGGCTCAACTTTCCATAGTTATTTGCAAAATGTGCAGAGCCCCTGGAAAAACGGATTTGGACACAACCTTTTTTCAGTTAAGCCTGTCCTTATTTGAAAGGAGCACTTTGGGACAAACATTTACGTTTTTAAAACATTCTACGATTTTGTCTTTTCTCAATCCATGTGTTTCTCACTTCATGAAAGGGAATCAGTCCATGGACGCTTGAAATATTTCAAGCCACAGACCGAAGGGAAGTTTAATTTAATATGAGCAATTCATTGCCTTAGTAGTTTTAAATAAGAAGATTAAAACAGGATGACTTATTTTATTGATTTATTTACACAGTGGAGGTTATTGTTGGCACCGGGGACACAAATTTTGAAATCTTCTGATGACTTAGAAAACATGGACATGTCTGTGAGTTAATAGCTGCTTGAGGCTGTAAGTAGTAGATGCATCTTAGAAAACAAGGGATTGGAAATTGTCATACTATATATAAATATATATCTATATATATCTATATCTAAATATATACAAAAATATACTATATAAAAATAGGTTTATGACTTCAAAAGGATCATGACAGGAGTGTCAGTGGTCCAGGTCTTTCCCGTGGTTAGGAGGAGGGGCAGGTCTCCTCAGCAGACTCGAGATCGGGCCAGCTATTAATATCTCCTGTTCCACCATTCTTGAGAAAAGGCCTGTCATTGTGGATTGAAAGCTGCTACATGTTCCTAACAGCGAGCATTCCAATGTAGAGACATGTGTACAAAATAAACAAACGCAAAAATGTGTTATACACAGAGCAGTAAGAAAGTATTATTTTGTGTTTAACTTCGCTTTTATGAGTTGTTGAAGGGCCTGATAATGCCTGACATTTATCAAACATTTGCCATGTGCCAAGCGCTGTGCTAGACACTTTAGTCATGATTTCAGTTTTTAAAACAACCTTACAAGGTGAATACTATTAATCCCATTTTATAGAGGAGATTGAGGCTCAAAGATCAAATCTAAGACCACAGGGCTATCCTAAAGCTCAGATTTGTTGTCAAAATGCCTATTCTTTCTATTGTCATTCTAATGACTCTTGTCTTGAGATTTTGCTTTTGAAAACAATCAAAATATTTCTGACAAAAGATAAAAATATGCAGTTCTTTATATTTACCTACATATTTGCTATTTCCAGGACTCTTCTTTTCTTCCTGTATCTCTGTGTTATCTATTGTAATTTTCCTTCAGACTAAAGATCTGCCTTTAGAATTTCTTGGGAGGCCAGTCTGCTAGCAACAATTTCTCTCAGTTTTTGTTTATCTGGAAATGTCTTTTATTTAACTTTCATTTTTGAAAGATAGTTTCATTGGATATAGAATTCTAGGTTGGCAGTTTTTTTTTCCTTCAGCATTGTCTTTGGACATTATCTTCTTCTCTACTACTTCCTCTTCTTTTGATGAGAAGTCAGATCTCGTTTTTATTGTTCTTCTCCTGTATGTAATGTTTCCCTTTTCTCAGCTTACTGCCATAATGTTTTCTTTATCCTTGGATTTCAACAGTGTTGTTACCTTTTGACTTCAGAGATGATCTGGAAATGCTTCAAGACTGGAAGGATAAATGGGCATCCCCAGGTGGCTGGTATTGGGAGTGGGCATTTCATTAAGGGAGCAAAATGAGAAAAAACAGGGAGGAGAAAAGCAACACGGGGAGTCTGGTAAACAGCAAGGCAGGAGGGAGAGCATGCTGAGAACTAAGGCTCGAGAGGTGGACATGGACCTGAGCAGGGAGGATTTGGGCATTATGCTGAGAATTTGGGCTGCACACTGCAGACAGCAGGCAACTGCTGGTAGGCTTTAAGGAGAGGAGTAATACAACCAAATAGTTCTCTAAAGAGATGCCTCCAGCAGCAACATAGTAGATGCACTTGAGAAGTCATTCTCGAGGCAGGAAGGCCGGTCAGGAACTTGTAGCAATAGTATTTAGTAGCGGTGAAATGGGGAAGAGTAGCTAGTTCTAGGGAGATGAGGGTGACAGGATAACTGGGATAAGCCACTGAACGGCCCTGGGATGGATGACTCTTAGCATCCCGCCTCAAAACTTTGGAGAGGCCATTGGGGGTAAAAGATGATGAGTTTTGGGCCTGAGTTTTTCCTGTAAGACATTTAGGGAATGATATCCAGTAGGCAGTCAGCTCATGGGTCTGGAGCTCAATGGAGAAGTCCAGGCTGGAAATTTAGTTCTGAAACTTGCATAGGATGGAAACTGAAGGCCAAGAGGTGGATAAGATTGCCAAGAGACAGGGTGTAGAGTGAGAAGAGCAACACATTAAGGTTACGAAGCACCAATAAGCCTAAATGTAAGTCAAATTCAAGGGAACAGGAGCCCGTGAAGGAGGCTGGGAAAGTGTGTTGAGAGGTAGGGGGAGGGCCAGGTGCAAGAAAGTTGGAGAAAGGAGAGTCAGACGCCTTACAGAGGTGGGGCAAGAGGACTGAAGAGATTCCACGAACATGAGACAAGCTGAGAGGCCCCTGAACCTGGCATGTGAATCGCTGGTGGCCATGGCTGTACCTGTGCAAAATTGAGAAGCCAGCAAGACATTTTTTTAAACAAATTTTCTGGAATTCTAGCCTCACCATTTCTACTCCCTTCTCCACTTTTCCTCCTTCTCCAGAAGCCTGGTGCTGTCCTATCCTCCCCATCAAAATCTATTCTCACACTGTGCATTCAGCTTTTAACTAACAGCCAGAAATGTTGGTCTTTACTGGGGCATATGTGCGTTACCAATGATAAGAAAAAAGGCTGAGAATTTCGTGGTAGAATCTTATACTGATACTTCTCAATGTTGGAAAGAGGCTTAGATCTCTGATTCATTCCAATTGCTCTCAGGTCCATCAGATAAACATTGAGAGTTAATTACATAAACTAATTGTCAGGCACTGTGCTAGGTGCCAATGGTACACACACAAATGAACCGCAAGCGCCTGAGGTTGGGTGGCTTTATGGCTGATGGAGGAAACAGGCACTTCCTCGATAATTTCATTTCAAAGACTTGTCCAAGGCACGGAGGTAGAGAAAGCTTCCTGGAAAAGGTGATACCCGAACAGAACCTTGAAGGATAACAGGTGAAGAAGGAGTGGAACTTGGGGAAGAATGTTCCAGGCAGGAGGAAGAGCATCATATATGCAGGGAACGGTGGGTTATTTAATTTTCTGGAACGTAAAGAATATGAGGGCTGCAAGAGATGGGGAGGGCCCTGTATGCTGTGCTTAGGAGCTTTCTTCTTTCCTGTAAATCAGTGACTCTCAGGTGTGAAGGATGAAGATGAGGAAGAGACCCAGAATGGTTTTCAGCTTCCTGGCTCGGGGACATAAGTGGATGGTGACACCATTCACTAAAATGGGAACTGTTAGCTGAGGAGCAGGTTGGTGGGGTGGCGGCGAGGCACTTGCAGAACCTCAAAGTGGATATTTCCAGAAACAAATAATGAGTTGTTAATAAGTTTAAGGGGAGAGGTTTCGGCTGGAGAGACAGATGCAGAGAATCAATGATTTGGTCAATGTCAAAGCTGGGGTGCAGTGGAAGCTAGGACTGGTCAAGGATGGCAGGTGAGGGCTGAGAGCACAGGCTCTGGAACCTGCCTGCCTGATTTAAATCTCTCATCTACTACTTACTTGATAACCCAGGGCAGGTTAAATAATTTGAGACTCAGGGTCCTCATTTATAAAATGGGTCATATAGCTTCCTATTGCTACCATGACAAATCACCACAAATTTAGTGGCTTAAAACAACACAAATTTATTATTTACAGTTCTGGATATCTAAAGTCCAAAAACGGATCTTACAGGGCTAAGATCAAGTGTCGGCAGGACTGCATTCCCTTTGGAGGCTGCAGGAGAGAACATGTTCCTTGCACTTCCAGCTTTTAATGGCTGTCTGCCTTCCTTGGATCATGGCCTCCTTTAAGCCATGGCATCGCTCCACCTCTGCTTCTGTCCTCAGAGCCCCTTCTCAGATATGCCTGCTTCCCTCCCAGGTGGATCCAATGTACTTGTGATTACACTGGGCCCACCTGGATAGCCCAGGATGCCAACCCCAAGATCCTTAACTTGGTCACATCTGTAGTATGTCTTTGTCATGTAAGGTAACATATTAATAGATTCCAGGGATTAGGACATGGACATCTTTGAGGGTAACATTATTCTTCCTATCACATGGGAAAATAACTACTGCATACTGTGGCTATGAAGGTTATGTGGCTATGAATGTTATGTAAAAGTACCTGGCACATAGGAAGCACCATGTTCTTGTATTTAGTATTTATTGCAGCCAGCAAGACAGACATTAGGCAAAGACCTTGATCTCAAGCAGCTCACATTCTTGATGCAGGAATCAGAAAAGAAGCAACTAAAATATGAAAATAGGTAATAGGACAGGTGGTAAGGTCTATGGGAAAGGGCTGGGGTAGAGAGCTCTTGTATAAAGGGTGGTCAAAGAGGACCTCGCTGAGGAACTTGAGCACAGACCTAATCAATGAAAGGAGATGTCTAGGAGCAGAGCTGGCTGTGTGGCTGGAGTGAAGGGAGCAGCGGGTGAGTGGTCACGAGCAAAAGGAGATGGGGCCTGGGGACTAGGGGATGCAGGGCCTTGGAGGTAGTTTGGATTTTATATTGAAATGGGCAAAGAGTCATGTGAACTGATGCATTTTGAAAGAATCATTCTGAAAGCTGAGTGGACAAAGGGGGGAACAAGGAGAACATTTAGGAGGCCACTGTACTCATCCAAGTGAAACACAATGGTGGCTTGGATCACCATGGCAGCAGGGGGGTACTAAGAAATGAGCAGGGTGGGTGTATTTGAAAGGTGAAACCAACAGGATTTACTGATGGGATTGGATATAAAATGTGAAATAGAGGAGCCAAGAATGATCGGACCCAGATATTTTGGAACTGTGAAATTGGCATTTGTTCAAATAGGGAACTGTATGGAAGAGTAGCTTCGTGGAGGGATTGGGAATTTGTTTTTGGTCGTGTTAAATTTGCTTGCCTATGAAGCAACTCAGTGGAGATGTTAAGTAGGTGGTTTGAGTCTGAGTATAGAAGGGAGGTATGGGCAGGAGACATGAGATGTAGTGAAGGGAGGGTACTTTAGAAGTCTTAGCCATGGAGCTCCAATGTTTAGAGATTAGGAGGATGAGAAGAAACCAGAAAAGAAGACTGAGAAGGAGCAGCCAGTGAGAAAGCAGAAATAAGAGTAAAGTCCTGGAAGCTGAGTGAAGAATAGTTTAAAGAAACAGTGATCATGTCAAATTCTCGTAAGTATTGTTATTATTACTACAAACTCACCACACTGTATTCTACCTGTTTGGAGGAAATCTTCTTCTTCTTCTTTTTTTTTTTTTCCTGAGACAGAGTCTCGCTCTGTTGCGTGGGTAGAGTGCCGTGGTGTCAGCCTAGCTCACAGCAGCCTCAAACTCCTGGGCTCAAGCGATCCTCCTACTTCAGCCTCCTGAGTAGCTGGGACTACAGGCACATGCCACCACACCCGGCTAATTTTTTTTTATTTTCAGTAGAGATGGGTTCTCACTCTTGCTCAGGCTGGTCTCGAACTCCTGAGCTCAAGCAATCCTCCTGCCTCAGCCTCCCAGAGTGCTAGGATTACAGGTGCGAGCCATCTTGCCTGGCTTGGGGGAAATCTTCTATTCCTATAATACCTCTGAAATTAGTTTGAGGAACCATTTCTAACATCACCTTTATTATCAAATGAAGTTCTGCTGCAGGGCACAGCACACTGGGCCCTTAGACGCGACACCTGAAGGAAGGCCCAGAGAAGCATCAGAAGTGCAGCAGCGTAAACAGTTTTGTCACTGGCCTTGCAAATGTCCTTATCAGAAGCCCACTTGCCCTCCTGGAGTGAGCTTCGTGAGGGATGGCTGTGGATGCTGTAAAATCTGTGCCAAGCAACCAGGGGACATCTGCAATGAAGCTGACCTCTGTGACCCACACAAAGGGCTGTATTGTGACTACTCAGCAGACAGGCCTCGGTACGAGACTGGAGTGTGTGCATGTAAGTGTCTTTTTCTGGACCTGTTGGAAAAGGTCCAGAAAATTCTAGACAGAATTTTCCCCACCTCCGGCAATTGTTAATTTGGAGTGTTCAGCTTACTTTGGTTAAATATGAGGTGGGTTTAGTTTCATGCATCAGTGGGATTGGCTCCATTGTGTTGGACACCATGTGAAATTATTATGATGCTTACACACATTCAGAAACCTGTTATTTTCATTGCATTGAGGTGATCTTGCAGTTCTTCTCAGGTAATTGCTTTTAATGATAGAAAATAGGAGAAATTATGTAAACAGAGTCTGATTTCTTAAAGTGCCACAAAATGACAGCTTTTGTTAATACTGTCAAAAACAACCTGAATCCAGCCTTTTCTGTAACTGAAAAATAATACTGCTTAAAAATATAAGGCTGTATGACTAGTATTCATAATACTACTTTAACCTTACCCTTCCCAAGTGATGATCAAGTTACTGTGCTTTTTACTGCAGCAAATTTGTAAAAAAAGGTGGGGTCAACTCCAAACCGCAACCTGACCCTCAGCTTTATGCTTCTAAACTCTAGAGATGGATTCAAACCATCTAAACCTATGACACACTGACACTCATTCAGGATGCCAAATTGTTTAGGATGAAAAATAAAACTTCTAAGGGAAGAGAAATACTCTTGTTACCTGGACAATTTAGTTTCTCTGCAGAAAAGTCTTAAGTGGGAAGGCAAATTCCTACCAGAAGTTTGAGCATGGAATGAAGGAAAGCTAGGCCCTATCTTTGGAGTCAGACATGTGTAGAGTCATGCAGGTTTGACAGATTGATCCCCCTGTCAGCACTATATCGTATTGGGAAAGAATGTGAGATCTGGGTTCAAATCCTGATTGCTCTTCTGAGAAACCTTGACCAAGTTGTTTAATCTCTCTGTGCCTCAGTTACATCATATGTATGTCCCGGCTTATAGAGTTGCTGGAAGGGTCAAATAAAATAATGACATAAAACCTAAAACACCCAGCACAATATCTGGTACGTGGTAGGCTTTCAAAAATGATTTTTATTTATGGGAATTCTATGGGGAAAACATAACACCCCTCTCTTTCAAACTGGGCAAGTTATTTCATTAACCTCACATACACTTAGTGAACATTCACTATGGAGCCGGGCACTGTGGCCAGCAACTGGGGACACAACAGGGAAAAAAAGATACACAGTCTGTGTCTGCCCTCACAGAATCAAAGTTTATTATGTCAGACAGAGCTCTCCACAAGTAATTGCACACAAAATGTGATGAGACTTTTAAGAGAGCACAGCCATGAGGATGGGGATTGGGGATAATCTATAACTGGAGTCACAGACGATGGCCTGGATGTCCAATATGGCCCACAGCCTGTTTTTGTAAATAACATTTTATTGGAAGATGGCCCATTCATTTACATGGAGTCTGGCTGCTTTGCAGTGGCTGGGTCAATTTCAACAGACTCTATGGCCTGCAGAAGCTAAGATAGTTACTATTTGGCCTTTATAGAAAATTTAGCGATCCCTGATCTAGAACATTTTAAACACTTTTTGGTCCCCTGGGAGGACCCCTTTATAATCTTAGAAATTCATGAGGACCCAAGAATTTTTACATGGGTTTTATCTATGGATATTTAATAATGAATTAGAAATTTAAAAATATTTACTAATTCATTTAAAAATAACAAATCCATTGCAAATTAATGGGAATAATATATTTTTTATGAAAAAACTTATTTCCCTAAACAAAAAAATTTAGTGAAAAGCGTGGCATTGTGTTACATTTTTACAGATCTCTCTTCTATTGAGCTAGTGGCTAGCTCAATAGAAGATAGCTAGATTCATACATCTGCTTCTGCTTTCAATCTGTTGCTATGTTTTTCTGGTTGAAATGTATGAAGAAAATGTGGCTTTACACAAGATATGTAATTGAAAAGTGAATATTTTAATAGGCTTTTCAGATAATTGTGAATATACTTTTTTGATATTACATTAAAACTTGACAAGTGGTAGTTTCTTAAAAATTACCTGCATCATGGAATCTGAAACCACATCAATAAACTTTGAACTCTGTGACATTAATACATTGGTCTATCCAAGACTCACTTGGAGTGAGTCTTTTACTCATGCGTAATTTTGTCATTCTATGCATTACTTGGAAAATATCAGTTCACTGTGTTTTTGTAGATGTTCAAAATGTTGATATACTTAATTATGCAATATTTTATAAAATCACATGAATTAATATCACTCTCATGAGAAAAGTCTACATTTTGGGTAGCTATAAAGATCTCAGTGGTAGATACAAGTTTTCCAAAATTCTAATTTTTGCTTGAAGGCTTGAATTCTATCATTGGCAAAAAATATTGTCAGTGGTTTTCTCTGAAGTGACAGGTTTACTTTGTTCATTTTCAGGAAAATGTTTCCAAAATACCCAAGTTTGAATAACCACAGTTTATTGTCAAAGTAAAGTTCCCACTAAAAAAGTGGCTACTTTAGCTCATAACTTAAACAATGGCATAATTCCTTAAGTTTCTTCAAGACAGCTATTGTACTTTGGTACATAGACTATTCTATATATACTTCCTATTTTTTCATACAGAATATTAAAAAAGACATACTCAATACTTAAGATTTAATAAAATTAATAAGTTTTACTGTGCCATCAAGGACATTCTTAGGCAAAATTAGCCTTTTTTTTTAAGTACAAGTACATGGCAAGGAAAAATATGATGACTATCTCTACAGTTTGATTTATGTTATGGTACCAACAGTTTTAGCCACCATTACTTTTCTACCACAGTGCAAATATCAACACAGTAAAAAAGACCAACCACATCGGTATTTTGAAGAGTTTTGACTTTGCAGATCTCCCGAAGGCCTCTCAGGTACTACCAAGGGGTTGGTGGACCACACTTGGAGAAAGGCTGATCCCCAAGGCCAAGGATACCCCTTAGAGGAAGTGAAAGTCTCCTCCAATTCTCTTAACAGAAAAATCAGTTACCTTGCAGTACTGTAGTTAAATAAATTATGGTTTCTTCAGACATTCACTTTTCCTGTCTTCCTAAGAATATACCCTAGCCTATTGCTGGATGTCTTGGGGAAAACTGTCTCACTAGGCATCAGACCATCTCTCAGATTTATAATTGACTGCTATACTTATGGTGATTTTTTAATTAATTTTACTCCAGAACAGGGCCTTTACTTGGTCTTAATTCTGGAAATGACCATTTGAGGTTTATAGCCTACAATTAATGAAAATGCCTAATTTTAACCTTTCTACAGATGTTTTGTGATGGAGTTTCCAAATGGGGCCCAAGAAGTTGAGAACTATATTCATAAAGGAGACAGCTATTTCTTCTAAGGTATATAATTGGAGGTCTAGACTATTACAGTTATGGCTTCTTTGGCGATCTTACTTTTTTCTCTTTTCAGACCTTGTAGCTGTTGGATGTGAGTTCAATAGGGTACATTATCATAATGGCCAAGTGTTTCAGCCCAATCCCCTGTTCAGCTGCCTCTGTGTGAGTGGGGCCATTGGCTGCACACCTCTGTTCATACCAAAGCTGGCTGACAGGCACTGCTCTGAAGCTAAAGGGGGAAAGAAGTCTGATCGATCTAACTGTGGCCTGGAACCATTACGACGGCAGCTTTCAACAAGCTACAAAACAATGTCAGGTACTCATAAGCAGAGCTATTTTTCATGTGTGACTTTGGTGGTTTTCTTTCATGTTCCTTTAATGTACCGTAGGTACTAAGTATTTATTGATTGGTAGTCAGAGTGAAATTTAATTTGTGTGTACCATCTTACCCAGTCTTTGCCTCAGGCAAGTATAAGTACCTGAAAAGGAAACTTTATAATGGTTTAGATTTTTCTGGTAAAATATTTTAAAATATTTTTAAAAGATTTACTAGGTCATGAAATCCTTCTAAAATCTTATACTTCTGCTTATTCCCAAACTCTTCTCAGGGAAATTGACCAAATATTGTTCCTATGTACCCTAGAGAAACTTATTTGTATTTGTTCTATTATGGGCAAGAAGCTTGACCATTTAGTTCCCAAAATTTTCAAAGGCAACTTTTCTATATGGTACAAGCAGAAATGGAAGTCAAGTGACGAAAAATATTTAAGGACTGACATGTTTTGAACTTGTAAATATTATTTCTAAAGATAGAAAACTGATATAAAGTCCTCTCAATTCACTCTGAAATTGAAGCTCAACAATTACTAATTTCCTCTCTAAACACACATACACACACACACAGGCACTTTTAAGTAAGTTACCCATGTATGTATGTAGCAAGAAAAATCACATGAAATTCTTTACTGATAATCTTGAGCACCTGGCCATTTGCAGCTAGCCTAAATATATTCATAAACCTTGTATTCTGGTCTGTTCTAAATTAGCAGCTTATTTAAGTACCAGGGTATTTTGGGGACAGGAGTTTCAAAAATACCAGCAAATGAAGCACAGAAAAGGAAGGTCTCAAAAGGAGTAATATATATATGTATTTTTTGCACCTTATATATGCCTTTATTATAACACTTATTACTATATTTTATAATTATCCATTTGTATGTCTCTTTCATGAAAACAAAATCCATGTTTATTAAAATCCCTGTACCCTACTGTTACTATTTTGTATTTATTTATTTATTTATATATTTTTTTATTTCAGCATATTATGGGGGTACAGATGTTTAGGTTACGTATGTTACCCTTGCTTCCCCTCCCCCCTAAAGGGGTAATATTGATGCCTGGTTCTTGTTCACATTTCTGTGTTCTCATCTAGAAATCAAGAATGCCTTTTTATTAAAGTTTAGAGCTTGGTGAAAGGTGCCATGGAAATACAGAATATTTGTATAAGTTCACCTTTATTATGTGGATATTTAATAAAAGAAACTATAATCAGAGAAATGAGTTTTAGATATTTGAAAACTAACTATGAAAGCAACACCCTTAGGGACCTCTGTCAGTTAATTAGAAAAAAATTTACCAAGTCGTTGTGAATTTGCATTTACCACACACAGTTATTCAGCTGACAGCATGACACTGCTAATGCTCTAAAACCTCTGAAATTATAAGTCAAATTGTTCTTTGGTCAAAATGTACTGAACAGTTGGCTTTCTGCACTGGATCTTAGCGACTCACTATAAGGCTCTTCTTAGAATTCATGCATGAACTTCCCTGGAGAGACTACCTCACAGCCGTTTTTTGCAAGTAAAGCTCTTTGGATCAAGTTTAAGTTGGTCTAATTTGTGGAGTTAGAGCACTTTCAGTGGATTTGCTTGAAGCCTGGTTGGGGAAGGCATCAGATGGTCAGTCTTAGTAGTTAGTGCTTTGCTACATAAAATCAGAAAATCTCTCAAAGTCCTCTCTTGTATTTGAGATTTAGGCCTAGATATGTTTCCAAGGAAGTATATGTTCAGTCTAATGTCTCTCCTCTGCTTAACTGTGAAACTGTATTTATGACTCACACAGGAATTTGGCTTTAAAAATTAACCATGACAAAAAACACACACTTTAAGATATATTTACAATAATAACTTATATAGTCTATGGTTGGAATCTAGCTTTTGCTGGGTAGTATGAAGCATGCAATGACACAATGCCCTCTTGCTTTTCTCAGTGCTCACCAAACACTAAGCTTTTTGCTTAAAAAAATCTCTTCTAGTTTTCTTGTTTTTTAATGACTGTTTAATTCCTGAACTGCAGCTCTTGGTTTAACAAGTAGGGTTACTGATTATACAGTAATCTAACCTACCTTTATTTACTGCAGATATGTGCCAAGCTTCTAATCTGTTTCCTGCCTTGAAGTCTTTAAATTGTTGTCTACCTTCCAGGTGTCTTCATGTTTCTGCTGCTTCTCCCTCAGTTCTATGTGCAATCCCAATGTCCTTCTGTAATAACACTGAAAGCAGTATCATACTATCATTTTATTCAAAGAAAGCACATACTTCAAAGTGACTATTTCTGATGAAGAAGGAATTTTTCTGGGTCTTTTTAGAGTTTTAAATTGATTTTTTGAAGCAATATAGCCAGAATTTTCCTATGCAGACTCAAATCACAAACTTACTCCTAAACCATCCATTTAAAAATGCACATTACCCTTAAGAAAATGCCTTGAGACAATAAACCACTATGTAGTTTGCTTAAAATAAACCAAAGGGCCTGATTCATTCATAACAAGAAGCCCCCGATGAATTTACATGGAGATGGAAAAAATTTACACCCTCTTAGCATCTCATTATTTACCCTCTTCCCCTCCTGGTTTCTCTGAAGCAGCACACAGTAGAGGGGCTCTATCTATCCACCCACTCACCTACCTATCCATAGATCCATTCATCCATTCATCCCCTTTGTCTTTCCATAAGTGATCTGAAATGGGTAGCCACTTGGAAAGCACTGTGGGCCAATAACATAGGAAATGTGAAAATTAAGCTGAATGAATGATAACACATTTGCAATGACTTAGTATATAATGATTATTTAGTTTAGTTCAGTGTAATATTACTTGAGCTTATTACAGATTTTCTAAAAGACCAGATTAAAACACATGGAGGAAAACTGGTCTCATTGACAGTATAATTCTCAAATATTTTTGTATTTTAGATTTTAACATATGATGAAATTTAATAAGATCACACTAGTCTGGTCAAATTCCCTAATCTTAATGTTTACCTCAATGTCTGCTGGAAATGAGGCAAGAACCAGGGAAAAGACAGACATCAATTGAAACATAGCTTAGGTTTAGTATTCAGAGGATAGGCTAAGCAGAAAGAAGCAAATGGGTAAATCAACTCAGTTTTTCAGATATTTTTATTCCTCTTAAGAAGTTGGATGGTAATACTTAGTTATTTGGGGAGTGGGAAAAGGTATATAGAATGATAAATTAGACCATAAGCTTCTTTTATTCTGAGTTACAGTATGCAAAAATAAAAATTCAGATCTCTTTAATATTAGCTTAAAAATAATTAAAAATTATCTATCATACAAGTACATATATGTGTATAAATACATACTTTCCCCTTATTTTAGCTTATAGAAATCTCCCACTTATTTGGAAAAGAAAATGTCTTGTGCAAGCAACAAAGTGGACTCCCTGCTCCAGAACATGTGGGATGGGAATATCTAATAGGGTAACAAATGAGAACAGCAACTGTGAAATGAGAAAAGAGAAAAGACTGTGTTATATTCAGCCTTGTGACAGGAATATATCAAACACAGTAAAGGTAAAGTCTAGATTTAACTTAATTATAATTCAATATTAAGAGATTTCTTAAAAGTATTAATATGTTTGTGTTTTAAAGAGACGGATGGTGTTTGGTTCTTAGAAAAATAAAACCACCTCATTATAACTCTTAAAGTCAAACTATCTCAGAGGAAAACAGATATTAATCTAACTGTACTTTGTTAGATGAGGAAAATTTTACCAAGCAGAGAGGTAATGTTAACCTGCTGATTCTAGGCACTCTGACAACTTAATAATGTGGGTCTTGATCAGCCTCATTTGTTGTGGTATCCCTCCATGTATATTGTTCTTTAAGAGTAGATCCTTTTTAGATTCTAACTTCTTTTTTCTGTATTAATTGTACATAGTGAAATTAAAGCAACAAATAAAAGATTTTGGTTGCTATACCATACTTATGAAAATAGAGAGTATGAACATCAGAGACGTTCTGGTCTCAGTTATCTATCACCGACTTGAAAGGAGACAACACCATTTCCAAAATGCTCTGTGCTTAGATAGTAAACTTGCTAAAGGACGATGATAGAATATTTACTCTAAGATTGCTTGGTGTAACTAGAGCTGATCCTACTTCTTGAACTAGGCAAGACGTCTGTCTCGAGAGTAATTTTTTGAAAGGCTACAAAATCTTTCTCATCCCTAAATTATTCCCTATCATATTAGCAAATTGACAACTCAATTTTAGAAGGATTAAGATATTTTTTCATCTACCCCTCCACCCAGAAGTATCTAAGCTGTGCTAGGGAATTTGCCAAGTCTTAGTTATATAAGCATTTAATGAGACAAGGGCCCCTGATATTAAACAAAACAGAAATTTCTATTTATTATGTAATTGAGGAAAAGATGCAAAAACCACTGCGGAGTGGATCTTATAATATGATGAATAATAAAGACAGACCTCTGGTGAGAGGAGATCTCAAGGGCAGAGAAGAGAGGGTGCTGGAAGTAACTACATAGCAACTATTATTACTGCTCCAGAAATAATTACATCTGTATGTCTGTGCAATAAAATGTTCTATATAATATCATTTTTCTAAACTATTGTAATCCAATTTATGTATCTTTTCAGATCCCCAAAGGAAAAACATGCCAACCTAGCTTCCAACTTTCCAAAGCTGAAAAGTTTGTCTTTTCTGGATGCTCAAGTACTCAGAGTTACAAACCCACTTTTTGTGGAATATGCTTGGATAAGAGATGTTGCATCCCTAATAAGTCTAAAATGATTACCATTCAATTTGATTGCCCAAATGAAGGGTCATTTACATGGAAGATGCTATGGATTATATCTTGCGTATGTCAGAGAAACTGCAGAGAACCTGGAGATATGTTTTCTGAGCTCAAGATTCTATAAAACCAAGCATATGGGGGAAAAGTCAATCGTGTCATATAATAAAAACATGAGAGTGATTATAAAAGGGTAGCAAATCTACTGGTTTTAAAACAGTAAGAATGCTTAGCTATTCTCAGATCATTGTATTTAAGGCATTAGTAGCTTTTCAAAAGGCTCCTTTTCAAATTATATATATATATGATTACAGCCATTTACTGCAAAATTTGGAAGGAGACATCAAGCTGAGTAATGTTCTGTTCACTTGCATAAATAGTGACATGCAAAATAGTAACAAGCAGCACTGTTTAAAAGTATGGACATTTATTATTATAAAATCAATTGTTTTGATAAGAAAGTAACTATTTAAAAAATAATTTAATACAAATACATGTTAAATGTATAAATTGTGATTCTTTTGAGTGAAAATAAGTTGTTACTTAAAGAAGAAACAAAACCTCTTTAACAGTTGTAATAAAACTTATCCTGGAAAAGTTAGTGGATATCACATGGAAACATTTATACTGTATTCTCTTACTCTCAGTAACTACTTTTAAAGAATCAGGAGAATTTAAACAATATCAAAATATAAATTATAAATAAATATAAAAAATATCTGTGTAAGATTTTTATTGAAAACATGATTATCAATGTATATATATGCCTAAATATTAGGCTATAAATAAAGCAAAATATTGAAGAACTGCATTCTCTCAACTTTAGAAAAGGGGACTTTTCTGAAGACAAATGCTTCATATTAAGGTACTAAGACTTCACTAATTTCATACACTGGTATCATCAACAAATTGTGATTAAACAGAAACCACTCTTTTGGACAAAAATACTTCCTGCTGATATGAAACACAAATTTCTGAATTACAAAAATGCTGAAACAGAAGGGTGACAAAAAAATGTGAAATTAAGAAAAAGTAAAAGTTATATTTTTTTGTGTTTCTTTTTTACATAGCTATGCTTAATCTAGGTATATCTGGCATAGGCATGCTTTTTGTGGCATCCAGTTGGTTATATTCCTGTATGAGTGCTGACAAGGATGACACAGCTTCTGTGAAACAGCTTTCTTCCATCCCTTCAACTTGTAGATAGTGATGAAGGTGAGCCTATAAATTAGAAAACCTGGATGTTTACCATTGCAGGAACTTTAATACACACAGTTATCCCATAAGGTAAATATGTTTTATTAAAACTATAGTTCATTCAGCTTTATAATGGAAATGAGAATGTGTGTTAAATGGAATATTTTGCCTAAATCCTGTAAACTCATGAAATTTGTCATTTAGAGTAATAATAGTATGAGTAAGCCTCTCCTCTTCAGTTATAATCAGTACAACAAATATAGTAAGCAAGATCACCCCTGATTTGTAATAGTGTAATTCTTAAGTACACATCTTAAATAGCCAAAATAAACACATACAGTTACAAAGGTGTATGATAATTACCTTTTTCTTGTAGAGCCTCATGAACCTTTCTCTCAGTTCCACGAAGGTAGGCTTCACACATGTGTTATTTGCTAAAGCTAATAATGAATGAGAATGACCCACAGGAGGTACTGAACACAGGCTGGTCTTCCAGCCTTCTTGATTCCAGGAGACAAACTGTAGAGAGGGTTTTAACCTGAGATTAAAAAAAAACACAAAGGTAAGAACTAAGGACATTATTGATGGTATCATTCTAATTGCTTCGTTTATAAACTAAGTTAACTATTTTTTTACTATTAGTAGTAACTTGGTGAACTAAGAGACATTTGGTAGGGGGACATTAAACCGGCTGTGATGGTGATTCGAAAAGCTAGAAACGCATTTCTTAAGATTAGAAATCCAGGGATAAAAAGAAATGAAGGCATAATAATTTTCCTTACTTTGTAATTCAATAGAGTAGTTTTCCTAAAAATAGACTGTCACTAAATAGTAAAACAAACTTAGAAGAGATGTAGTGGTAGTGCTGGTGGTAATAATAAAAACAACAGTATCAGCTATAATTTTATGAACACTTTCATAAAACATCTATCATTTAATACTCATAAATAATAGCTTTGTGTTATTGTTATTCTTATTTTACACTTGAAGAAAACAAGGCACAAAGGCGAAGTAGCTTGCTCAATGTCACACTTTAGTGGTAAGTGGCATTGCTAGCATTTGAACAGAGGCAGTCTTAAGTACTTTGCTACACTGTCTCAAGCAGTACACATAAATTATCTTGAAAAATATAAACCAAACCTTTCAATATTTCTGCGAAGATCTGAAATCTGTACATTTCCTCTAACCATGAGAGCACAGGCGAGGTAAAGACTATGTTTGGGGTCTGCCCAAATTAGCTGGTGATCTTTACTAAAGGCATCTGAAAACATCTGATCCAATCTAGAACAATGAAAGTATCATTGTTTATACAAAATATTACTTCTTTCTTCTATGTATAACTATAAAATGAAAAGACAAGTCATCTATAGGTAAATGAACTTCATACCAAATATTATATTAATATTAAAAGATATTACATATTCTAAATGTATTAAATAGCCAGCTATCATTTTCTCAAAGCAATCTTCATGATAAATATGGGAAGAGAAGAAATCATGTAATATCTTTTTTTTGGGGAAAAAAAGCTTCTGCAGTAGATTGGTGATTTCAGGTAGGTACAAAATGTTGACTGTAGCATTAGTGAGCTCTACGTAGTACTGATTTCTGAAACCTCTATCATTATTTAATTCAGTATGCTCATCTACTTTATAGTATCTGAACTATCAAAACTAATTAAAAACCTACAACATTAAGATGATTACTTCGTCTCTGTAAAATATATCATAAATTAGTTAAGAATAATTAGGAGGAAACTATCAAAGGACAACATGAAGCTCTCCTATAAAACTGTGGTCCCTAAACCCCCCACCCCGCCGGCCATGGACCGGTACTGCTCCGTGGCCTGTTGGGAACTGGGCTGCATAGTAGCAGGTGAGCAGCAAGAGGGTGGGCGAGCGAAACTTCATCTGTATTTACAGCCGCTCCCCATAGCTCGCATTACTGCCTGAGCTCTGTCTGCTGTCAGATCAGCAGGCAGCATTAGATTCTGGCATTATGGTGAGTTGTGTAATTATCTCATTGTATATTATAATAACAATAGAAATGAAGTGCACAATAAATGTAACACACTTGAAGCATCCTGAAACCATCCCCTCACTCCTGTCCATGGAAAAATTGTCTTCCATGAAACTCGTCCCCGATGTCAAAAAGGGTGGGGACTGCTGCTATAAAAGATGAAACTGTGTAGTAGTGTTCCTGAATGAGGAGACTTAACAAGTCTTTTAACTGGAGGATAAAAACACAAATAGAAGATTGTTTTACCCTTCAGTTAAAGAGAGGAAGATAAAGGTGACTTACAAAGTTTATATCTAATAACACACAGACTCCCAGGTCCTTAATATGGCCCCTTAATATGGTTCCTAAATCCCATTTAACTCAATGTAAATATGATTTAGGTTCCTTAGGTAACTCTAGCCAGAGGTTTATGTGCTGAATCCGCAGAACGTCTGGGAAGAGCTGCAGAAATCTGTGCTATGTATCAGATATTTACAGTGCCTACTCTATGCCAGGCACTATTCCAAGTGCAAGAGACACAGCAGTGAACAGAATAAAAATTTCCTGCCCTAATTGAGATGACATTGTATACTGATTATTCTATAGAAGGAGGGATAGAAGACTTCCTAAAGCACAGGTGAGTTTTGGGGGATTCATGAATCCTCTGCTATTATGTTCAAACTTCTGGTGAGTATCTGCTTTTGGGCATTTTTATGAAGATAAAGTATCGATATTTCATCAGAGATGGAAACTCAGAAAAGATTAAGAACCACTACACAACAAGCAGGTAAAATCACTCCTAATTATTTTCTTGTCTCATAAAATATAAAAACTAGTAAGAAACTATAATTATTGGGATACTTATTTTTACTTATATATGCTTATTTTCTTTTGGCACAAATATGGACTAAGTAAAGAACTGACCTTTGTTAACAAAATCCACAGCAAAAAAATTCTCTCTTGTTAGGAAACTACTTATAAGAAACTGAAGATACCTTTAAAACTATGCCTTTTAATACTATAACTTTAAAACAATTCATTATTTACTCAAGGATAAATGATTGTGTCCATAAGCCAATATGGCAGCCTTTGCAATATCTGTAAGTATAGCAGAGGCAAATAGCCCCCACCAACCACCCTACAAAGACAGTAAAAACATTGTGACAAATTCCTTAAGAGTCTAAAATTTTTAAAGTTCCCTACAGATTTTCATGAATACATTTTAATTAAAAATAAGCCTTCGCCACAAATTATGATTAAAATTAACAAAAAGTTGATAGGCATTATTTATATCAAAATGTACTCATTAGAATTACAAGATGTTCAGCAGACTTTGAAATATTCGGGTTGAAGGACCAAGTCACAACATTTTTTTCATTATGCTAAATTTACTTAGAAATTCCATATCTTTATTTTTTAAGAACTTGAAATACGAAGAAGTTTAAGTTGTCACGATTGTACAATAAACAGCTTAGCACTAATTTCCATTCTATGTGTTCACATTAAAGGTATATGTTCTATTTCAATATACTAAAATTTAATATGCTGGGTTGATCCTAGTGGACATTTAATGATCACCATGGTCTATACACTGTGCATGCTGCTTAACTTGTTAAGGTCCCATGTAGAAAAGGAGTACTACCTATTAGTTGGCATAAGTGGTAATTTGCTACTTGCTCAAATGAAGCCTTATCAGTATCACTTGTGACATTCTGAAGTATAGAATTGTTATCTTGTCAAAACTTTATAAAAAGAAATCTTTAATTTAGTTCACTTTCTCATTTATACACTCTCCCTTTACAGAGTTTGTCAGGATCTTTTCCCTCAGTCAATTGTAAATGCGGTGTGAACGTTTTAAGCTCATCCTAACTCTATATGCTAAGAGTGTCTTTCGAAATCATTTTCTGTTAAACTGATGTAATCTTTATGCTAAAAAATGACACACAGTTTAAAAAAACAGTGTCTGGAAATGATATATAATAGCTACTATAGAGATTTACATCGGAAAGACTTCTATCGTGTTGGGCTGTGATAAGAGCTTTAAAACACAGTCTTGGGGCCGGGCGCGGTGGCTTACGCCTGTAATCCTAGCACTCTGGGAGGCCGAGGCGGGCGGATTGTTTGAGCTCAAGAGTTCGAGACCAGCCTGAGCAAGAGCGAGACCCCGTCTCTACCAAAAATAAAAAAGAAATTAATCGGACAGCTAAAAATATATAGAAAAAATTAGCTGGGCATGGTGGCACATGCCTGTAGTCCCAGCTACTTGGGAGGCTGAGGCAGTAGGATTGCTTGAGCCCAGGAGTGCGAGGTTGCTGTGAGCTAGGC